>JAODIE010025120.1:246188-331679 GCA_027575565.1 Diploeciton nevermanni
CCAGCCGGAACCACCAATAAGATATAAGGTACCAATGCCTACCGAGAAACCTGAGCTAAAGCAGATGGATATCTCAGCGCCGACCACATTGGCAGTCCAGCCGGAACCACCAATAAGATATAAGGTACCAATGCCTACCGAGAAACCTGCGCTAAAACAAATGGGTATCTCAGCGCCGACCACATTGGCTGCCCAGCCGGAAGAACTAATAATAATATATAAGGTACCAATGCCTACCGAGAAATCTGAGCTAAAGCAGATGGATATCTCAGTGCCGACCACATTGACAGCCCACTCGGAACCACCAATAAGATATAAGGTACCAATGCCTACCGAGAAACCTGGGCTAAAACAAATGGGTATCTCAGCGCCGACCACATTGACAGCCCAGGCAGAACCACCAACAAGATATAAGGTACCAATGTGCACCGAGAAACCTGCTCTAAAACAAATGGGTATTTTAACACCGGCAACATTGGCAGCTCAACTGGAACCGCCTATAACTGCTTTGGCATCAATGCTTACTGAAAGACCTGTTTCAGCACAAATGAATATTTTGGCGCCGACCACAATGGCAGCCCAGGCGGAACCTTTTGTGAAACATAAGGTACTGATGACCACCGAGAAGCCGGTATCAGGACAAATGAGTATCTTATTGCCGACAACATCGGCAGCTCAAGTGGAACCGTCAATAAGATGTAAGGTACCAATGCCCACCGATAAGTTTACGCTAAAACAAATGGGTATTTCAGCGCCGACCACATCGGCCGTCCAGGTAGAACCCCCTGTGAAACATAGGGTACCAATGCCCACGGTGAGGTCTGCACCACAAAAAATAAAAGTCTTAGCGCCAACCACATCGGCAACTCAAGCGGAACCGCCTGTAAAACATAAGGTATCGATGGCCACCGTGAAGTCTGCATCACGAAAAATAAGTATCTCAGCGGCGACCACATCGGCCGTCCAGGTGGAACCCCCTGTGAAACATAGGGTACCAATGCCCACGGTGAGGTCTGCATCACAAAAAATAAAAGTCTTAGCGCCAACCACATCGGCAACTCAAGCGGAACCTCCTGTAAAACATAAGGTATCGATGCCTACCGTGAAGTCTGCATCACGAAAAATAAGTATCTCAGCGCCGACCACATCGGCCGTTCAGGTGGAAGCCCTTGTGAAACATACGGTACCAGTGTCTACCGTGAAGTCTGCATTACGAAAAATATGTATCTCAGCGCCAACCACATCGGCAGCTCAGGTGGAACCCCCTGTGAAACATAGGGTACCAATGCCTACCGTGAGGTCTGCATCACAAAAAATAAGAATCTCAGCGTCAACCACATTGACAACTCAGGCGGAACCACTTGTAAAACATAAGGAAGCGACGACGTCTGATAGGCCTGCGTTACGACATATTTCTGTACGACCGCAGGTGGTACGTAGGCGGCAATGGTCGCGTACAAATATATCAGAGCCAGGGGCGTCCTCCACAATACCGCGGCTGAGACCACTGAAAAGGAAAATTTCACATAATACGATGCCAGTATTACAGTCCAATACGATGCCATTACAATCTGATGAACCAGGCTCACCACATCTTGAAAACCATGAGGGCACACTGATGCCGCAGGAGCCCAGGCAACCGGGTTCGCTAAATGATATAGCATCGAATAATTTTTCGCGGCAAACATCGGTGAGGACACAACAAGGGGTGAAACGTAGGCGACAATGGTCGCGTACAAATATTTCACAGCCAGGGGCATCGTCTGAAATACCACGGCTGAGGCCACTGAAGGGAAAGACACCACAAAAACTCGTGTGCCATCGTCGATAACAATGTTTTGTTAGGGGTATTCGAAGTTTTTCTGGTGCATTAGGTGTAAACGAGGGTTCTAGTATTTAGAAATTTATAAACATTGAATTTAGGCAGCGTTAAAAATTTACGAAATGGAGAAATCAATTGCACGTAATTGCACATTATACTTTTCACTTGGACGCGGTCAGTTCCTTGGATCTAGTCAGCGGATTGGTTCGTTTTGGTTATATACTTCGCCAAGATTCACATACTTGAGTTTGATAGTTGAATCAACATTATCACAATTAAAATTAACAAATAAACAAACTAAATACTTTATTTGACCTGGGCAATCGCTATTGACAAACTCAGTGAATCGCGCGCGTGATCTTCAATGTTGTCGAAAATACTTTTAGGCCGTTCTTGAAGTACACGTGCATTAAACAGTGAATATCTCAACCTCCTTTATTGAGGATGTTTTTTTTTGTTTTTTTTTAATATATATATATAGCTTTATCTACTCTATTTCTATTTATTTTTACTCTTTTGTGGATCTTCCATAAGCCGAATGTAATTAGAAATTATTCGAAATTTGTAAAAAATTCTTCCGGAATTACCAAAAAAAAAAAAACATTTTTATTGTCAGTTCTTGTCATTGTGTTAAAAACATACAAAAAAGAATAGAAAGCAAAGATTTTAGCGGTACAAGGGAACACACAATATCGAACAGATACAAACTATGAACAAAATTTGAAGCCATTTGCACCCATTTTCCAACTCTTCTATCATCTGCTAAGAAATTACAATTATGAAAATTAGTTCGCTCGTCAACTACGTTTTTCTACAGCCTATTTTCATAATAGTATAAAAATTGATAAACTTGAACCAGTTTCTTTTGCTGTTCTAAATTGTTTATCACGTGCGGGACTGGATCAATTTCCGAGGTCTGTGCTGCTCGTTGGATTCTCCCTCTCTCATACTATTGCAGTCGTGTCTTCGGGTGAACACACAAATTGTCTACTGGTGACTCAACCCGCCCCGGACGTTCTTTGGGCGTTCTTCACGGGTACGGCTGTTCAGTTAACAAAGTGTGCCGAGCTATTGAGAAGTCTCCGTTTTTAAAATCTTCGGTGCCTCTTTCAAAACTTACCAACTCTAATGCGCACACGTAACCATACGCCGCAGACACAGAGCGTGACCTTTCCTGCCCTGAGTCGGGCGGGTTTTTATGTTATCTGCGCTGTGCGCTTACTAACTAATTACGTGGCGTGCTCGCCCTAGGTAGGTATTTCCCTCCTGACCTCTGACGATTAACGTAAACGTTGTTCATATGTACGGTGTTTGAAGAACTAAGAAGAGAGGTTGTATTCCTAACCAAATAAACGTGGAAGGTTTCAGATTTAGTCCGGTTTTACAGCACATCTTCCACCTTATTTACCGACGATTGCATTTATTCCTCTGCGATGCCGTCACCTACGCATAATTAATTATTATGTTAATAAAACTGCACTATAACACTTACTAATTTTTACTTGTTAAAACGTTTTCAGTTGCGATCATACTGAAGAAGGCAACATGCCGAAAACGTTTTAACAAGTAAATATTAGTAAATGTTATAGTGCAGTTTTATTAACATAATAAATTTGGATATTTAAAACTGTTAGGGTTGTATTTATATTGTTATCTGTACGTGAATGTTTTATTAGGTGGTTGGCGAAAAGGGAATAATAAATTTGAAAATCTTTGAGGGCGCACATGTGTTCTTTGTACCTAATTTGAAAATTTCTGTTTGTTTCTCATATACGACATATACGAAAAGTTGCAAATTAATTCGTATATGGCGCTAGACCTGTGGATGTGAATGTACCTCGGGCAATCAGTTACAACCCCGTGCATTCCGGCGTCCCGCTTTGTTGTTTGGCTCATTGAACCCCCTCGTCACTCCTAGCACCGACAGCTGATCTTTTGTAAGTATCATCTGTTGCATACGTTGCAGAGGTCTGTTATAGACAGTTGCTTTCATTCATTCGTTTGATTTGCGTTTCTTGTTTGTTGCAATCTTTATGTTTGTCATACTGTCTTAATATCATTTCGTGGGGCCATAGTTAAATTGAAAAATGACCAAACATTTATAATAATAAATCATAATAGTGCCATTACGTGTAAACAAGTTAAACCTAACTACGAACAACATGACTACGCAGTTGAATTTAGAGTATATTGAGCAATATGTATCAAGTGTAAAGTCTTATTCAAATCGCTACAATTGCTTGGACAGTGTTCTCTATTCCCCCGAAAATTTAATTGGTCGTCCCGGAAACTATCCTGCTTATGGTGATTTCCCGGATACATATATGATGGTTTGTATTGTATGTTAATCACTTCTTAATTTAATTACACTATAGCTGCATATAATTTTGTTACAAGTTTCAGATCTTTCAGCTATGTTATAATTGGTTTAATATAGTAATATACTGTTTCATAATATGTTATGTTCTTAATTTCTGTTTGTTTAATACTGTTCTATTTTAATCAAATATCTATAAAGCGAACATATGGTAAATGGAGTAGTTCTTCAGTGTTTTATCAGCCTGATTACCTGCCACAAATGAATGAAGGGCTTGACTCTGAAGATTTTATTGTGGTGGAATTTGAAGTACCAGTAATACCAGAAAAAATTACTATTTTTGAAACATTCAATCCTGGTGCAATTGTTCGTCTTTATGGACACCTGCAAATTGGAATCAATAGTTGGGTACTTCTATATGAAGCTAAAACACAGGAGCAACCCACTTTTCTAAAAGATGCTGCTAGATGTTTTGTTCCATCTTTAAAAAAGATTGGGTATGCTATTTGGTATGTATTATATCTCTATTATTAAATTTATTTTCATATATATTTTCTTGCTTAGGGAGCTGCGTATTGAGTTCAACCATTCTTTACTTGAAGCAAGTACTGGCCTGGATGCAATTATTTTGGGTGGTTTCAAACCACATTCGCTGATTACATCCTACTTATTAGTAACAAATCCTGACTTTATCAGACCTTTGCAAGAAGTGATAAACAATGATCATAGTTCAAAAACAGTGAAACAAGTAAAGGCCATTACTTCTACAAATTTTTTTAATAAGTTGCCTGTAAGTTATAAACCAGAACTGTCTAACTACTTTAAAATATATATTGTTTGTAACAATTATTTTAGTCAAACAATACCACTCAGTCTGAAAGTTAGTATTTCTTTATTTGAGAAAAGTTTCATATTCTAAAATTGCATTACTGACTGCCACTAGTTTATTAGCAATATTAAGTAAATCTTGAAAACAATTACATGTTGAAAGTTTTTTTAGAATGAGATTATTACAAGAATATTTCAATATTTTGATTTGAAAACTGTTCTGCGGTGTGCTCAAGTGAATAAGCAATTCAATACTGTAGCCAGCGATCCCATTAATTATCAAAACTTATCATTAAGAAAGTATTGGTTTGCATTGGACAACAGTTTCATGGACTTTCTTCGTTTGCGTTGTACAATGCTGCGTAAATTGGATTTGAGCTGGTGTGGTGGAAAGTGTGAGATCGATGAGTATCAATTTCAAGAGTAAGTTGTGTGCCTTGTATCTGTGCTTCTTGACTGTGATATTTCCTTTTAGAATGATCACATATTGTTGTCAAAAATTAACCCATTTGGCGCTAAACAATTGCTCCTGTGTGAGTAATGCTGTTTTGGCAAAAATTGGGGAAATTTGTGTTGACTTGCTAGACCTGCGCCTTCGGTATTGCCCAGCAACTGATTTCACGCCCCTTGAGAAGTGTAACAAATTACAGGTTTTGGATTTGTGCGCAACGTACATTTGGGATTATACCTTAGGTGTCATATTTATGAACAATACCAACTTGAAACATCTTAACATTGGTAATAATATAATAAGGGCACGAAGTAATAATAACAGGTAATAGTTTGCGTTTGTTTGCAGACGATTGTCACCACATAGCTAATGTCGATGAACTCTTTCAAAAACTATCCATTTACAACCGAGGTTTAACCACCCTCAGTTGTTGGAAGGTACCATTTGCATCTGCGCGTGGAGTGCAGCGCCTCGCTAATTGTTACAATCTACGTGAATTAAATATGGGGTGGCTTCTGATGAATACCGATACTTCCAACTGTTTGGAGGGGATTGCTACGAATTGCAAGGAATTGAGAAGGTTGATTTTGACAAGATGGCGAAATTTAGGAGATGCCGAGTTAAGACCGATTATAGCCAATTGCAAGAAAATAATGTATCTAGATTTGTTAGGCATTCGCAATCTCAGTTTGGAATTTGTTGGATACGCATTAAGTGACCTCCCCAATCTGCAAGTTATTGACATTTCATTTTGCGAAACAATTGATGATGTAGAGGTAATCTTCTATTATGATCATAATGTAAAATGATCTCTTGAAACGGAAGCCGTTTTGCTCCACTACACACTAGTTTGGAAATAGTAGGAAATAGGTATTGGAGAATTTATCTTATTGATGTTTCGTCTAAAAACGTTTAAGTTTTTCAATAGAACGCAGCAAAGGTGTAATAAATATAGAGCTCGGCTTATATGTGGAGTAAAACTTATTGCGGATGCTGTTTCCGAAGATCATTTTATATCATTGCGAAACAATTCATCAGGTTCATGCAATATCGTCTGTTTTTCTCCAAAGTGTATTCGATATAACATTTATACATGTTTTTTTAGGTCGAGACGCTAAAGGAGATGTATCCTGAAGTTACCATTCTGCGGAATGCCAGGAATGAGAGCGAGAGTTGAATTGGGAAATATATATGCTATTTATTACTACTTTTTTTCATTCAATTATACTGAAGCATTTACCTGGGTTATATAAGCAGTTATTGGGACTGGATTTAATGAGAATATATATTGTTGGATATACTCCCAGCCGGATTCAAATTATGGTCTCCCTCGAATGTACGCTTCGCTGTTGTACAGTACGGACTCAGTCGATAAGACGGGCTATCGACTGAGCCACGAAGCTGGCTGGCATTCCTTCTTATTCTTCGCAGTTGTGATACCTTTGATCTAATCATGTTTATTGCAATCTCATTGTTTGCATTGTGTAATGAAAATTATATAATAAAACCGATGTTCTGAACTATTGTGGCATGCCACGTTTCATGAATTATTAGATTTTAAAATTGTGGTAGGCTTCGTTGCTCATTTTTTGTATTTGAAATTGTTTGGCATGGGGGACTTGGGTTTGGTTTGAGGTAGGGGGCTTGGTGCTGGCAATGTTGTTAATTAGCTGGATCATCTATTTATTTTACATTTACATTGCACTGTAAACAAGCTTCGTTGTTTACAGTGGTAATTTCGTAGACTTGATTTATTTTCTCACTGAATTTAGTCTAAATAACTGCCAATAGTGTCATTCGTACTTTCAGTTCTATATAGGGTTTCTTATTAGGGCGATTGTTGAAAGTGCAATTAGGAACTAGTACACCAACCTTCTCTGATACGAGAACAAAATGTTATTGTTTGCGATGTAAGGCGATGGAGGTTTTTGCTTGGTACTTTCTCATACATCTATTACTAAACGACCTCTATCAATCTTCTGTATCATTAATCAAAACAATTTGCAAAATTGAAAATAATAATTGGTTTTTCATTAACACTTATACTGGAGATTCAAAATAAATGTAATGAATGGTTGATGAAATCAGACAATTTTTGGCAGGGTGAATAAATAATTATACATGCACTACTTATAATCAGTTTATAATTATATATCACTTATTAATTTTCAACTATTAGGCTGATTATAGCGGCGGCGGTGTTTACACTTGTTCTTTTCTCTCACAGTAAGTATTTTTGATTTTCTTGTGGAGGTGATGAGATAGTTAGTTGAAAGTCCTGAATTGTTAAAAAAGCAGATGTCTCTTTTGAAAATAATAATTTTAGAACAATAAGATGATGAATAAGATGATGAGAATGTCAAATATCTAAGACTTGCCTATCTAAACATGTCAGTTTTACTATAATAATTTTCATTGCATCACTATAATGTGCTTGGTTTATTTGTCATTTATGACTAGGGACGGAATGTCACATCTGGTCAGTGTAGAGCTTGTTGACGGCACGTAACAAGTGGATGGCAATTTAATGTGTTCCTCTCTTGCAATGACGAGAGCTTGAAGAAGAACAATTTACATATTCATTAACACATCATTCAAGACGCAAATAATTACGTGCTCTTAATTAGATTTGCCGAGAAGCGAAACAGAAGCATTTGTTATAATCTGTTGCCGTTGCGTCAATGGCTTCAAAATCAATAGTTTTTTTATTGCTACTTGACAATGTTGGTTCCAAAATACTCCTTTCAGCGGTTAATCATGCTTTAAGAGTGCGACAGTGTAGGCATAAAAATATAAAGAATCAAGACTGTCTAGCTCTATTTGCATGCGTCGCTTACTTTTCACAAACTTCTCAATGTATTGTATTGAGCCATAATGACAATAGTATCAATTCTCTTTGTCTCGGGAGAGAATTGAGTTTCTTTTCACGTCTCACGACCGCGTAACCGAATGACAATGCCCGGAGACAGCGGAATGGAAAAGCATACTAATCATCATAAACAAATTACGGATTATAGAATTGAAAGCAGCGTTCATGCAAATGATAATCGTGTGAAAAATATAAAAGTATGCATCTTTCATGTGATCTACTTTAAAAAGACCTAATCATAATATAAAGTATACTCGTCTAAAGTAAAAGAACAAAACAGAACTATTAAACTTGTTTTAAAGATGAAAAATTGATGAAAATGAATAAATATTATATTGTAATTAAATCTGACATCACGATTAAAAAGCCATGTTACAGTCGCCGCTGCTGTACGTTATGTTGCGTTGCGCGGAAGAAATACGCAGGGCGCATTCGTTCTGCGATCACTGTCTCCCACCTCCGACGCCAGTTTCGGTGGCGGCTAAAACGGAACGGCGTTATGAAAACATCAGTTAGATTCGACACAGCGCCGCCGATGTGTTCGGCAGGGTGCGTGTTTCTTCTCACATATTTGCTGTAACGGTTTACAGCGTGTATTTTGCATCCGCCTCTTTCCTCGCTCATTTTCTTGTCGTCGACACTAACCAAAGTTAACAAATTAAATTGAACTTAAATAAAAAGCCATCAAAATTGCAAGTAAGTTTTAAAGTTTAATGCAATTTTAAACTTTCAAATGTGGTTTAATTCTCCATATATTTAATCGAAAAGTTATATGTTCTCAAAAGAGCTTATTTTCTTGGTGTTAATTTCGCTAATTTCTAATCGACGTAATAATTACTTTTCAAGACAGATAAATCTTGAAAGTTTATGCAAATCTTCTTTAATCATTTAGCGTGTTAATTGTCTTTTGGTTGAGTCAAATTGTCGCTTTTTCATTCAACTTCTATAAAATCCAATTAATTTTTAATTCTCTTGCACTTCCTCTTAATTGAATTTACACGATTTGGCTCAAAGCGAAAGAGCTTGTGTTCATCAAGTGGTGCTAATTGCACTCTAGACTTTATGACAATGTACACTATCTCGATGATAAATAATAATAATAATATCTTGTGGCTTATGCTTGACTATGTTCTGAAGCGTAATACAGCGTCGGACAATAATAGCGACGCGTCGCGACGCCGCCACAAACCTAACGATGCTGAAGATTTTAACTTGAGAAGGATAATTTATGGTTACAGTAACTTCATACACTCTTTGCAACTTACAAAATCTAGATGTTTCCATCGTATCAAAGCCGAAATCATTAAAAGTGCAGATAAAATTAAAATCGAAATTCCCCAAGGCAAATTAATATAAATGAACTATATGTGATTTCTTCATTTTTGCTTTCTTTAAAAGTGTCAAATTCTTATTGCGTTATACGTTCCTAAATATAACTCTGCATAACAAATGGCTAAAAAATAGCATTTGACTATTTACAGATTTAAAAACTAAAAATCGTCCAGATTGTAAATTCGATTGGCATTCCCAAAGGTTTATCGTGTTTTAGGGGCATTGTTATTTGTGAAATCTCTCAGGGTTTTGTTTCTGATGGTAATAGAAGGTAATTGTCAAGTTTTGTTGCTATCTGAATAAAGGAGTTAAAGATATTGTTTTGGGATAACTTTGGAGTAAAAAAATTTTGCAATAATATATTTTACATTGTAAACTTGAGAATACTGCGGAATAAATTTGGTGAACTGGCAAACGTGTCATCACAATTTTCCAAGTTCCATTTTCTGCGGGAATACATAAATTTAGAAAAAATGTAATACTACGTGTATACAATATTTAGATTGTAGTAATATTATGCAGTTTAAATCAGTCAATGCGCCAATAATAAAATTTGTTTATTAATGCAGTAAATAGTTCTTATTTTAGCTGTTTTTAAAACTTGATTGTCAAAGCAATGATTTAAATAAAAAATTATTTATTGTTTTTGGGAGAATCTGATCAAATGAATGTGTTAATATTTTCTAATACGGCTGTACTTGTTTTTACGTGCTTGTCATTCAATTGTGGTGTGATAAAAGGTAAGGCTTGCTTATACCATTATATCTATTTAAAATAAATTTCAGTTTTTACATCTCAGTCAGCTAAGCCGATCTAATTTGTCTAAAATGCGGAGATTCGAAATTGCAAGCGTCAGAATGAATATGCAATAAACCGCATGATATGCTAGAAAACAATGTAAAACCAAGTCAATGCATGCAAAATTTAATGCAATCGTTTAAATGATCAACTTCTGGCGAGGTGTTTAACCTTTTATTAGCGGTCTGATCGGTGTGATCGAGCGTTAAACGCAAGCATCGATCAGTGTTGAATTGGAATCGAAGTTTGCATATTTGAAATGATTGAAATTGAATAAAAGAGAATTGGTGAAAGTAACTGGATAAATAAATTCCTGTCCACGGTGCAATTTTTTGTCCGTCATTGCTTTAATGTGTAATTACGACGAAAATAAATTAATTGACACGCCTCCAGAATGGAATACAAAGTCAACTGTTCTATGAAATGAAGAAATGGTTCGCATTGAGGATTCGCCACTGAAAGTAACTGAAAGCATTAATGTGAATTGATAAGTATCCAAAGAATAACAAACATTCCGCACGCTGACAGATACATTTCACGCAAGACTAGGTTAATGACAATGTGCTTTTTAAAAGCGTTGTCTTCTTGTCCCGTTTATGTTTAATGAAGTCACGCGGACGACGCATATAATCGCGTGTGTATGCACACTTCTCTCATCGTGAGAGGCAGAAATTGAGATAATAACACGTGCGATGAAAAGAAACAAAATGACACCTCATCTGTGCGCACATGTTGTGTCAAGTCCAAAGCGTGTCCAAAGCGGCTTGGCATCATTTCGTTGCGTTAATAAAGTACGCGTCCAACTTACGATTAGCATTTATTTTGAAATGCCGCTTGAATATATGCTGCTACGGATAAATCTGCATGATAATGAATGCTAACGATCGATTAACAAATTTAGTCGCAAGGTGATGATTCTGGTAATTACACATGAAATAAAATGTGAGCTTCAAACGCTGTACAAGCTGAGTTTTTATGATTTTCGTGAAGTAGGTTCCTTGAATTTTTTTTGTTTTTAAATTTTTGACTTTTATTAGGTATAGAATTTAGCAGAGGGCCCGGAACGTAAACATTTATTCTGGGTATGTTTTCAGGTTTTGTTATTAACTTGGTAAACGAGTTAGAAAAACAATATATAATAGAGAAAATATGATTGGTTTAGCAAATAGAGCAATTTATTCTGCTTATTATACAAGTTTTGAATTGTTAGGTGTTTCAAATTGTAAAGGCGTAATTAATTATATGTATAGGCCCGCTCTGTAACACAGTCTGTAAGCCGTGACAGCGAGGTGCATATTCGGGGAACACGGGTTTAAATTCTGCTGGAGGTATATAATATATAATATGTACTCTCATGGAATTCAGTAGTTTACGCAGTATAATAGAATGTAAGTTGGGTACGGTGTCGGTATCCGGCATAGCTGCAGTACGCTTCAAAAAAAAAAAGAAGTTTGGTACTATTTTTTTGCGTTAATCTATTATACATTGTAATTAAATCAAAAGAAATTTATAACACACTCGGTAAGAGACACAATCTCGTTTTAATGAATGTGCGAAAATCTACTGTCTTTTTATGCATATGGTTACCTTGTGAATGATTTTGACCCAAATAACCTCATTATGACGAAAGTTTCCTCCCGAGCAAAAATACATTTTTTCTCAAAACACTTTCTACATATGCCAGATGACTACGAAATTAATTTTGATGTATTTAGACTTTCTTTTTATTGTTTGCTATAATCTGAACATTGAGGTTGTCCACTGAGCCCTGTATCCTATAGTACTAAAGTCATCGTTTGATCTTTTAATTTAATTTGACTACATTGCAGCATCCACTCGGCTACTCTATTAACCCAACAAGCAAAAAACAGTGCATTTTAATAAAGTTACTTCTACAATATCATGAGAATATGGTATGCAGCTAGTGTAAAAGTATAAGTAAATTGTGAGTTAAAGCACTAGAGTATGTAGTTGCAAAAGTAACACACTCGCGTCGTTGCACACCAAAAGAAGAAATACTTCTTATGCGTTAATTACGTCGACTGATTATACCTTCCTAGTTGCTTCCATCACTCCTCCACACAATACTGAATGCACCTCTGTATCTTCTTGTCTTTCTTCATGCTACGCGTCATATAAATATGCTGTGTATAAGGCGTTGGTACACCAGTCGAAAGTCGCAGTTCTATGCAAAGTCTTTGAGTGGTCAGCCGCGTTCTTACCTGCAACCAACGTCGATGAACGGCATTTTTTCCTCGCGACAAGAAAGAGACCTCGCTTCCTTCGCCCGAAGATTATTGCTAACGATTTGTGAAAGTGAGAGAAATGTGTAGTGCTTGAAAAAAAAAAAACAAATACTAAATATAAACCACAAATGAACAAATCGTAATTTAGTTATTACTAATCTGAGCAGACTCTGCAAACTTAGTGAATGTTAAATTGTGTTCATCCAAATCGCCGGTACTAATTCTTTTTATTTCTGTATTCTGACAACGCACTTAAGTAATATTCTATTATAAGTTTTGACCTTTAAAAATTAGTTATTACTTGGGTAAAATTTGCGCAAAGTTGCCCGTGGCAGAGTCATCATTATAAAAATATATTATCATTTACATTCACTACACATTCACTACGTACAGTTTGCATCGTGTTCAACATTGCAACAATTATGTTATTTAGTATAACGTTACAGTCTAGTCTAGAAACAGTCTGGAAACAAAGTTTTAATTGAGTCAGTTATTCATGCATGTTAAATTAATGTTTTATTTACGATTTCTTGCTGACAGATATTTGAAAATTCTCGTTGAAGAGAAAGGTACATTAATGTGCGTTCTATAAAATTTTACCGTGTTGTTTTAATCTTGAGGGATTTATAATGAAATGGCAGTAAATACTTTATTTCAAGTTTGTTATTTGTATCATTCTAAATTTCTTACAAGAAAACTGTTACACTATAAAAGAAATTTTCATATGTAATTGAACTGTTTAAAGATTATTACCTTTTTCTTATAAGTACTTAATTTATCTGTACAGTTGAATTGACTGATTTAGTTGATCCACAGACCAAAAAAAGTGAAAGCTTCTGATAAGAATCTTGCCTATATTAGGTTATCTGTCTTCTTCTCAGTTTTAGTATTCGATATAAAAATTACTTATCGGCGAGTTACAGTGAACACAATTTAACCATAATTTAAAGTGGAAGTGTGATGTTCCAGGCGTAAACATAACCGGGTTAGATGATAAAATGACTTGCAAGAACTTGGAATATCAATAGGCACAAAAACAAAAAGACCTTCTATTCTTTTTTGGGTTTTAAAACTAGTCAATTTAATGTCGGACATGTATCATTCAACCCAATGGACGTGTATTCTGTTTTGCGCACTTGGTATGGTAGGCATGGGATCGGCAAATCATAATGACTCTGATTTGCCCATAAAATATTTGACCGGTACCGCTGACCTGAAAACCCCCCTGGCAGTGTCTTACTTTCTCGATGAGACACGTAGGACGGATGGCGATTCGACAACGAAAATAACAACGCGCAATGCTCATCAACCTGCGGATGTCCATGGAAGCGAGAAGCATCGCCTACTGGCAACGAAAGCACATCACCTAGGCCAGATGTTTGATCTACGTACATCTCCGACTGTCATACGAGAAGTTCAAGAATGGGGATCTCATGATGCTCAAAAACCTAATAATCGGGATGTTGATTCCAAGACATACTACAAGGTGTATGTTCCAAATCAGAGACCCAAGACACAATGGGAACCATCGGTCTACACTCTGAGTATACCACAAACAAACACAAATCAGTACCAATATAAAGCCATTAAACCAATCATTAAAAGGGAACCTCAACCAATTAATATCTACAATCAACAATATAATAATTTAAGAAGTGGGGCTTCTGAAACACTACCTCTTCAGCACGGTGATTACAAAGAAAGCGACTTTTTCAAAATTAAGAATGACAAAAGTAAAGGTGATGATTCGGAGGAAGACAATAGTGATGAAGATGAGGACGAAAAAGATTTTCTTCCCACTAGAATGTATGCTCAAGTTCGGCAATTTGAGAGTGAATCTCATCTTCCTAGAAATGAAGAAGAACCAAAACTTAAAAAAATTGTCAAAGATTCCCGTATCCATACTGTCTATATGGAAGAAGGTTACGAAGATGGTGCATATGACCATGCTGGGGAAGAAAATCATGCAGAGGAAGAAGAAGCACAAGTAGAACATCGTCGCCGACGAAGACACATTGATGCTTCTCTCACCGACGTAGAAATCGATACAGATTTAATCGGGAAAAACCAATTTGTCTTAGGTGAGCGTAACAATGAGGCGGATAAAAAGTATCCGTATTATAAGAAGAAAAATATTAACAATGATTCGCCTCTTCGATATGCTCAAGATATAAATAGTATTCCACGTAAGATGGAAGGTGATATGACATTTTACGAAGAGTCGCACAAACGGACTAAGTGCGATGAAGTAGTCGATAACGTTGCACCTATTCCGAAAGTCTTGGACTCTGGCGACGAATCACCGAAGAAGACGACAGTGCCATCCCTACCGCGATTAAAAAAACTGGGCGACAAAATTGATTGCTTTAAGATTAGATTTTTTGGCGAAGAACCATTCGACAATCCGCTCTTCAAAGAGGAGTTAGTAGGTTCTCCAAAAGAATTGTTCACGGATCCTGATGTTAAACTAATCGAGAATAATCTTAAAGTCCTAAATCGAACTGGAAAAACATTCCAACCACTAGCGGTTGAAGCATCTGGTTTTCCTACCATTGAAAAAAATACCGAAGAAGATAGTGAAAATTCACAAAACGATTCTGATGGCGCTGCAAAAGATGGAAAAGAACAAGTGACAGATGAGGTTGAATTCCAACTAATTCCGGAGGCAGAGGCATTACATATGCGACGCGTTACAAGACGTCGGCCGAGACCTTATCAAAACAAATTATCTTCCGGCCGATATGCGGCTTATCGACTAAACCGTAAGTCGTCGCCGACGCATAAGTTGCCTCCGGGCACAACACCACCAACCGTTCAAACTTCACCAAATGTAATCAGTGAAGTTTACTACAAAACCCTAATAAAGCCAAGTGAACAACTTAACGTGTTTTCAGACGTTATAAATCATATTCAGAACATGTCTAGGGGTGATTCTTACACTGAGCCCAGCGAACAGAGAGCACATGCCGTTCCGTTGTCTCCTTTGATACTAAAGCCACATACGCCGACAATCAATATGAAATTGCGAAGAGGACAGCGTAAGAAATTGATGAGGAAGTATCCCGTCATGAAGTCTACACAGCAACTATACACAGATTTTATGCATCGTAACAAAAATAGCCCATCTCGTCAGAGTGACGTACCAACGGCACAAGAAACGTGGACCGTCAACGTGGGCACTGTGCAAATACCAAGCTCATACAGTTCTGTTGATTTGCCTTCATTTATGAATAATGCTGAGGTCATAAGACAGTACACCACTATTGATTTACCGTTGAATAAATATCTTGTACCAGGTATGAAACCTCCACTTGCTGTTGGAAAGCCAATGATCTATTCGGATTTTCAAAATGACAATAATTTGAAGAGAAAAGATTGGCTAAGCAATCATCGCATTTCAAGAAGAAAAAGGGCTATAAAGAATTATATGGAAATTCGACGTCAGCCAGCTAGTAGACCTAAGGAAACAGAACAAAATAATGATGATGATGATGATGATGATGATGATGATGACTACGTACCCCATCGACCAACAAGTTATCACTACGATCCGGATACAGATCGTATAATTTATGACAAAAAACCTACCACTGAAAAATCAGTTGAAGAAATTGTCGAGGAGTACTTTGAAGAAGATCAGGAAGAACCAGAGGAAGTAACAACCAAAAAAGCGCCAGTTCCGCACAGAACTGTTTATCACAAAGATGTGCTCAACAAAGATAATGGCAAAACACTTCTTGATTTTTTAGCACAGTTAAAATCAGATCCTTCTTATAAAGCGATTGAAGATTCTGAGCCAGTTAAAGTAACAACAACTACAACGCCCAAACCAGGGCCTACTACACCACCTGAATTTTTAAAGTTTTTAGCAAAATTACATTCTAGCGACGAATATAAAAAGATTGATAACCCAGAAGATATAGAAGATAACCCAACAACGAAAAAAACCGAAACCACTACTGCTAAAGCAATAGTGGAAGATATGGAAGAAGTTGAAGAAGAGCCGGTGCAAGCTGGCAGTGTTCAAAATTCGCCTGGTGGACAATTTAGCCAGGACGGGACATTGCAAATATTTGATATTAATGACTATTTGCCAAAAGTTAAAACATACACTCCGAAAACTTCTATTAACTACTCAAAGTACAAAACGATTGAGAGGACTACAACCAGGCATACATTAAGTAGCCGTTACAGTGAAGAAGATGAGTTGCAACACACATCAACCATTGCGTCTGTAGCTCCTAGGTATCAAACTGCCCCTCCACGATCCAAGCCAGCAATACCACAAACTGATGACGAAGAAAAGCTAGTAAAGATAGAAGAAATCGTTACCGAACCAAGTTCGACTTCTACAACTACAACAACATCAGCCCCAAAAATTCGTGTACGAGGTCGAAGACCATCAAGCCAACCAAGTCGCACTACAACCTTCAAACCTCAAGATGATATTACAACTGCCGCTGCCGTAGAAAACTACACCCCCGCCACACATCGTCCACCTTCTCGAGTGTATCCTCGCCGACAACATCCTAAAATTCGATTTCGACCCACGACTAGAGCAAGTTCTAATAAAAATGACAATGATGAAGAATCTTCAAAGACGGAAAGGACAATCCGTCGTAGAAATGGCGTGCCTGCAAATCACAAACCTGATTACACCCCAGTTACAATCTCAAAACGTATAGATGATCATCCTACAATGATTATACAGCGTCAAGCGCGGCTCGTAACACCAGAGATAATAAATTATCATCAAACTGCTGGTTCAATGATAAGTCAAATTGACGAGATCAATCCAAGGCAACGAAGTAAGCAATATATAATCACGCAATTAACTACCCAAATGGCCCCAACGGAGACAGATAAAGGCACATTGACGGAGAAGATTAATATTGACGACTCCAATTTCCGACGTGAGAATAGAAACATCGATAGAAGCGACAATACGGTAGCTTTAGAAGGCGTGAAGTTTATCAAAGACCCTAACAAAAGACTCTACTTTTATGCACCTTTATGATGAACACAATTGTTACCTAGTATATATTTGTTATTGTAAATAAATTCAAATTAATTATAATGTTTTCTTTAATTAATTATATAGCTATTAAGAGTCTTTTAGAGAATAATCATGTAATCCATTAATTTGACATCAAGCAGGAAGTGGAGGATAAAAAAATATGCAAAATGATTGTCTTCTCAAAAGCACCGTCGAAGAAAATTTATCATTCGACGTTGGATATGCTGCCGTTGGACAGGGACATTGGGTCGACTTCACAACCCAAAGCAACTGAAAGTGTAGCCGCAAAGTATCAAACACTTGATGGAGTATTCAACGACCAAGGTATAATCAATAATTCTTATTAATACGTCGAGACAAGAGATAAGTATAAATAGCATTTTTTGTCGCACATTATGTTTGGATATATTTTCTTGTTTTTACATTCACTTTCAATTTAACCTTCATGAAAAATTTACCAAGGCTACTACAGGACGAATGCTGAAATTTAAAACGAGTTACAACTGTTTTATGAGTTTTTATATTGTTTTATGGAATCAACGTGCCTTTAATATAGAAATTCCCTGTTTTAGGCCGTAAGAAATAAAGAGATAATGGAAAGTAGGGCCGTGATAAAGATATTCATAAATCTTGATTTCCTAATAAATAATAACAAGTAAACTTAGCAGTTGTCACTAACTTTCGCTATTTGCTTTTTGTATAGATTATTTCTATCTGTTGATCATCGGATCTACTGTGTTGACACTGCTATTAATCACTCTCGCCGTTCTGCTTGTGCGAAAATATCACACAAAACGAGAGGATCGTGCAAACAAGGCCAGCAGCATATTAGTTTATCCGTCGCAGCGTGGATCCAAACAGCCTCAATTTCTGTAAGCAAAAAATTGCTAGTAGGACGTCTCAATTAATAAATAAATACATAACTATCTTTGCTTAGGAGCAAGGAAATCCATTTCAGTTTGCCACCTTTAAGAAGCACATCTCTTGGAAACCTTTACGAAAATGAACAGGATT
Source organism: Diploeciton nevermanni (assembly GCA_027575565.1). Classification (NCBI taxonomy): domain Eukaryota; kingdom Metazoa; phylum Arthropoda; class Insecta; order Coleoptera; family Staphylinidae; genus Diploeciton; species Diploeciton nevermanni. The sequence continues at coordinate 264,883 of JAODIE010025120.1, forward strand.
CTGATGTTGATATTGAAAGCGAATCATTATTACCTACTTCCCAGCATAATCTAAGGTCACATTCATTCAGTGAGTATTTCAATACGTTAAACTGAATTGATTCTTATCAATAGAATTGATTATAGGTTGCTATGGATTAGGAGTAATCGAACCCTCGTTGTACAAGAACACATTGGATTTGGATGACATTCAGTGGCCTGATGGTCACATCGGTCGTATATGGTTTTCATTACGATATGAACCTTCAACCGAGAAACTACTTGTTTCACTATTGAAAGCCAAGAATTTACCATCACGAACTTTGGGAACAGTAAATAGTTGTGATCCTTATGTGAGGTAAATAAAAATACGATATCTCAAATAAATTGAATATTGCCCTACTTTAAATGACTTTAAATGGCAATTACTTTAGATTGCATTTAATGCCGGATGAGAGGCGCTACCTGCAGTCGAAGCAAAAGAAGAAAACATGCAACCCATACTTTGATGAAACACTTGTTTTTCATGTAAGACTAAAGTAATGCAACTTAGATGCCATCAAACAAAGTATTACTTTTTTACAGATTTCACCAAAAGATATGTCAGATCACTATTTAAAGGTTGCAGTAGTCGATGGTGGCCGTACTAAGCGCAGTGCGGAAATTGGTCATGTTACGTATCTTCTCAGAGATTTAGAAATTGGTGATGGCTTTGAACAACAACTCTTTAAGCTGGATCTAGAAAAGGTAAATCATATTGCACTGCTTGCACTGACATTGATACTGGTTAGCAACTAGCAGATATGTTCGATAAAGGTTAACAGAATAGGATACAAGGAGAACAACAAGCATCTAGCTTTGGATTACTGTACTTTGAAGTCACAAATATAGATATTGGAATGCAATTCCAAGATTTGTTGTAATTGACGTTTAATGAGGTATTGAATTCATTAGGCAATTGTGTATATTTTTCTTAAAAAATTGTAAAAAGTAAAATAACAAAAAATAACAATACCACCATACAATGTTATGTTTCATCACCGCCAATAACATAAGTTTTAAATTAACCTAATTTTGTTCCATCTTGATTTTAGGAAACAACGGAAATTCGATCCGATCTGGGTGAGCTACTACTATCTCTTGTATACAATGAAAGTCTCTGCCGCTTAACAGCAACTGTTATCGAAGCACGTGGATTGAAGGTAAGTCTAAACAATTTATATTATAATAAAATTATATAAAGCTGTATACCATCAAATGCATTTAGTCTATTCATTAACAATTTAAGTGATAGACTTATTTAGGACGGCATAATAGACCATATAAGTGATCCCAATTCCCATTAGAAACGTGAGTAAATAATTGACCTTGATGGAAGGAACACGTATTCTAATCCTTGCCAACTGTGTCGCTAAATATAACCGTCGATCAGTATATGGTGGATATTTGACCTTTTCCATTGAATGAACAAAAGAATTCAAAGATTTTTTCAAGACACTCTTCTCGTGAGTAAACGTGTTGAACGTCGATTTACCATGGTAAGCGCCAAATCCACTTCCCCCGACTCCCCCAAATGGCAAACATGGAGCAGCAAAGTGCATGAAAACATCGTTCACGGTAACTCCACCTGATGATGTATGTGTAATTAATTGGTCAACAATGTTGTTGTTTTTGGAGAAAATGTAAAAACTTAGTGGTTTCTCTCGTGCCCTTAGAAACGAAATCACCTCCTCAATGTTTTGCAATACAATGATGGGTAGTATGGGCCCATATACTTCGTCATATAGCATTGCAAAATTAGGAGTCACGTTTGCTAACACAGTAGGCTCAATATACAAACTGTTACGATCGTAATGTCCTCCATATGCTATTTCTCTGCCTGTCAGGAATGAAATAAGTCGATCAAAATTCTCCGTGGATATGATCCGGGAATAATCCGGAGACAATTTAGGATCGCCGTAAAATGCTTGAATTACTCTTGGTATTTCCGAGATAAATCCAATCATTGCTTCCCGGGAACAGAGGATGTACCCTGGAGCTATGCAGGTTTGACCTGCATTAATACACTTGCCCCACATTATACGTTCCGCTGCTAAGGGCAGATCGGCTGATTCGTCTATATAGACTGGGTTCTGACTACCGACGACATACGTTCCAGGAATGAGAGTTTGAGCGCATAGGGTATGCATTCGTTTGGCTTCCGTCGATGGTCCGGTGAAAAACAAATAGTCCACATCAAGTGTCATTGCTGCGTCTGCATTACATAGCAAAACACAAGATCCACTCACATACAAATTGAGTATATTTGCAAGGAAATTGTATGCGTGAATGGCTGCTGCATGTGGTTGTATCACAACGCAGTTTCCTGCTGCAATAGCACCCGCCAGGGGCATTAGACAACTTTGAAATGGATAATTCCATGCACCCATGATAAACACAACTCCATATGCATCCCTGTATATTTTTGGTTGTTCAAAGAGTTCTCTTAAGTACTTCTTTTGGACTTTAGGTGTTAACCATGACTTAAAATTATATAGGACATTCTTAACATCGTTTTTGAGGAGGTTAATTTCATAGACGCATGTTTCAAGAGCAGACTTGCCTAGGTCATCTTGTAAGGCTTTTATCATTTTATGCCTTTGCTCCTTGTACATCAGAAGAAGAAACTCCAACTGCTCTTGGCGAAATTTAATTGGTTTGTTAATTCCATTATGAAAATTGTTGCGGGCAATGCTTGTGGCATTTTGCAAACTATACAACTTTTTATTTAAATCAACTGCTCGCACTATTTGAATTCCACACTTTGAGGCACTTGCTTGCACCGTCTCTGACATGTTGGTTGCAAATGATTTAAGGAGATTCGAAGTTATGGAAACAAACTAGCAAAATGTCTATTACAAGTCAACAAGCATCATATCCTTGAAGTTGAGTACTAAATTTATTTTCGCATATATATTTTACTTCAAGGGCAATTTGAATTAATACAACCTGTTTCTGCGTAGTATTTATAGCTAAATTTGCTAAATTATAAAAACATAATTATAGTTTTAATTTCTACTTATTTCTACATTTGATTAATTTATGGAACGAAAATTGATTTAATTATTACATCACACGAAATGAAACCACAAGAGATAAATGCACTCAAAATGAGTGCAGTATCATTTGCATTCAAACTGAACGGCGGAATCAAATGAAAAAGATTGGCCAATCAAAATACACCTGAAATAAAGTAAAACCAACTACAACGTCCTATAAACCGCAAATGTTGATTCAAACAAGCATAAGTTTAGTTGTAAATTGTGAAGAAATATTCAAACAGGAAAATGTTACTTAAAAACATACTTGGTCATCAATCTACTAGTGCATAAATTCTATAAATGCAGCAATTGTTTATCCAACATTACCGGAACACTCTCTTAACATGACTATTAATTCCATCTGCTATTACATGTACCTGCTTTCAATTTCCACCCTAAATACTGTGTGCACTCGCGCAGTTAATAACGTGAAAGTAATTATACTTTACGTTTCACTTCCATTTGAATTACATAGAATGTTATGACATAATTTCACACATAATAAAATGTAGATTCGATTGACTCAGCTGGATAGGTTGTCTTTCTTCTGTACGATACTTTCATCCTAAAGTCATGTCTACATTTACCTCTAATCGTATACAATTGTGTTTGATCTTTCCCAGCAAACAAAACACAATAGTAGTTATTTGATTTTATGGCTAGCTTGGATTATCAATTTCCAATTCACTTTGCATGCATGAATAATTTAATTTTATGTACATTTTAAAAACAATCATCAATAACAAGCAAATGACTATGTTATTGGAAACACAAGTAGAAATTAGTGACAATGTTTTTCTCTTTTATAAATTGTAGATGACCAGGTAGAATTTATACAAACACTGTGTTTTGTAAGACTGTAGGATTAATATGCATTAATCGATAATAATATTTGATTTAACCACGAGTGGTAATAAGTAGAGGATACTCTATCTATAACAAATATTAGTGCACTACAATTGAAGAATTGCAATTAAACAACGAATACATTAAGGTGTCTCCAATCTTTACCATTTAATAGTAGAATAATTATGCAACTAAATAAGAAAATAAGTAAAAACATTTTACGTCAATCAAAATGCCATTTGAATCACAACAGTGCAAGGTAGAGTAATTATCTAATTTAGAATTGAAATCTCATAAATTAAAACATTTAATATCGTTTGTAAGAACTTTGAGAACTTTTTTGATCGTTGTTATATAATTTCTTTAGTTGAAAACGTTTGACTGCATCATTAGGACAAGAAATCCTCCCAACATGAACACTACGATGTATTGAAAAGCTGTAACCGGAAATTCTGGCCGCTTCTTCATAACGAAGTTGAGAAATTCGATTTTTGCGTCAGAGTACGGTGGATTACGAAGAGCTGATATTTTATCAGGAATAAGCGCAAAGTCTCTCTTCAACACGCTCTTCTTATGAACGAAAATGTCAAAACTTCGACGTCCGTGGTAGTTACCCATTCCAGAATTCCCAACTCCACCAAATGGCAAACTTTCAGTGCAAATCTGTAGTATTGTATCGTTGACACATACACCTCCAGAAGATGTTCTGTTCACGAATACTTCAATCTCCTTTTTGTTTTCGGAAAATATGTAAAAGGCGAGAGGTTTCTCTCGGCTGTTTATAAATTCGATTGCTTCGTACATTGAATTGATGTTGTATATTGGTAGTATAGGTCCAAAAATCTCTTCAGTCATTACAGGATCGGTGGGATGCACATCAATGAGAATCGTTGGTGCAATGAAACGTTCGCTTGCATCATGACTGCCTCCCATTGCAATTTTGCCATTACTCATGAGTCCCATTAATCGACTGTAGTGTTTATCGGTGATAATTCGGCAGAGATCAGGGGAACTCTGAACGTTACTCCCATAGAATTCATTGATTACCTTCTTGCAGGCTTGAACAAATATGTCTTGCACTGCTTTGGTACAAAGGACGTAGTCGGGAGCAACACAAGTCTGACCAAGATTTATACACTTTCCCCACATGATTCGAGCGGCCACTTTGTCAATGTCGGCAGAAGAATCGATATAAACAGGACTTTTTCCTCCCAGTTCAAGTGTCGTTGGTGTTAGATGTTTAGCAGCGGCTTGATGTACGATTTTTCCAACCATTGGACTGCCAGTAAAAAATATATAATCAAATCGTTCGGCAAGAAGAAGGGTGGTTTCTTCAATCCCACCTTCAAATACCTGATAACATTCGTTATCCAAGTATTTAGGTATGGTTTCAGCCACATATCGCGCACTGGCACAAGCTATTTCTGACGGTTTTAGAATCACACAGTTGCCAGCAGCTATTGCTCCTGCGAGAGGTAGAAGTGTTAATTGCAGGGGATAATTCCAAGCACCCATTAACAGCACCAGTCCAAATGGATCGTTGTATATTTTCAAATCATTTAATAAGTTGGCGATATCCTTGGGTTGATTTTTTGGTTTCAGCCAGGATTTGAAATTCATCAATATGTTGATCAAATCATTTTTCAACATCTCTGTCTCTCCCAAGGCAGATTCCGTTTTGTGTTTTCGTAGATCTATTTGCAACGCATCCCACATATCCTTTTCGGTTTCATTATACATGCGTTGCAAGTTTTTCAGTTGCTGCTCGCGAAACTCTACCGAAAGAGTCCGATTTGAATTGAAAGCTCTTCGCGCAATGCTGACAACTTCCGCTGCGGACTTTTTCACAGTCTGAGGCTTGCAGAAAATGGTTTTTCCTTTGGGATTTTCATCAAAATCAACGACGGCATAGTTAATTTCACCACCTTCAGCTGCCGGGGGAATTATTAGCACGTTTTCCATTGCAAACACAATTAATACTTGATTAAACTTACTACACTTGTATAAATACCACTTTATGTTTTCTCGGTGCCGGTTTGACGCACTGTCTGCGACTGTCTCCTTGCAGGCGAAGAATACGATTGCCTTCCAGGTCGGCGTGCTTAGTTAATTTAATACCGCACTAGTGGCGCGGAGAGCTTCTATGTGCATACTCCGAACGAGCGTTAATGATGCGCGATCGAAATGCGTTCATGGTACAATGTTTAATATATTATTCAAAACAAACGTATTTGATGCCCAAGTTAAAATAATCTCACTATCATTAAAAATACAAATCCGCGATAATTAACAATGCGGATCTGAACGGTAAAAAAATTGTAAAACTCAAACTTAAAACAAATTATTAGTAGTACCACTTTGACCAGTTTTTTTTTTTAATCAACTAAACTGACCAAACTTGATGTTGTTTACATTCTTCCTAACAAGGCATTTATTTAATAGTCATTTACTTTTAAGACGGTTAATAATGTACGAAGTAACAATCATGAAATATTTATATCTAAGATGTTTCGTTCTGCATGAAGAATTAATAAAGATAATATTCTAGTTTATATAAGTAACATTAATACAAAACTTGTTTTAATTGAATTCACCTTGACTTTGTACCAGACCGAGGAAGTTTTGATATTGAAAGTTTTTTTTAATGATCAATACATTTGGTCAAATACATAAATTATTTTTGGGAGGCTCCGCTATAAACTACACCGTAATTACCACGGTAATCACAAAGGAAACTCTTGTTTTAAATATCCTTAATATTATATTAAACTACTCCAATCAACATATAAGAAATCAAGAGAAAAACTCCTTAGTCAACCATGACTATTGCCAACCAATCATAAAATCTTGTAGTCTTTGTATACTTTTTGTTTTCAGTCATAAAGTTTCTTTTAGTTTCAGGGTGATAAACACGAGGCTTACGTCCGATTGACATTGAATCAACACTACAAAGCAGTGAAAGAGAAACGCACTCGGGTTGTGCGATCCATACAAGAATCAGTTGTGACATTCACAGAGGGCTTCAACTTCAAGTTGACTCCTTCGCAAATGGACATAACTAGTCTGGCATTTCATATTTTTCAATCCACCAGTGGTTATGGTAGGGGTACGTGGCTTTGCACTGTTCATCCATGCTTACGCTATAGACGTTGCAATCATCCAGCTTGGATCACTTCCTGTTGTTTGATCTCACCAAAAGACAAATTTCATGATTATACTGACTTCAACGCAAACTGGTTTATTGTTAATTATTTTTATTAATTATTTGACAATTCATCAAAAACATAATTTGGGTCAATCCATCAACTAATGGAAAGGTTTTGAAATATTGCAAGAAACTTTGAATACCTGTTTTGATTTGTATTTCAACCTGTACTTTTTAACAATTTACTCTCCATGCAACCGCATGCAGCTATTTACTGTAATTAGTATACAATTTGCGTTCAATGCGTTTAAATTATGATTCAAATTGGGTGTTTTGCTCAAATTAACGTAAATTTATGATATAATACGTCATTCTTCAATTAAATTTATTATTAGAATGGTTAAATACTTCATATCTTAATTTGTAATTGAATTTTATTTGCACGCATTATTTCGCTAAGGAGTTAGTTATTGGGTCAAACTTTACAAATGTTACAAATGAATAGGTAATGCACGAATATGCTAAATTTTTGATTTCATCAGTTACGTACAGTTTCAAGTTCTGCCTAAATTTAATAAAATATACTAAACGATTATTTAAACTCACAATTATTTATTGTTTTTATTTTCAATTAATTTGTTAGGTTATTGTGCAGATGTCCATGTTCCATGGGAAACACGCCTAATCGTGCTATATTATCCCCGAAGTGCCCAATTACGTATATCGAATAGTAATAATTAATCGCCTAACTTTTCTTTGTGCTCAATATGCTCTACAATTATCGCATTTAGTATGCATCATAAGGCTTATAATTCCGCAAGGTTATCTATTGCAAGTGCGTTTGATTTGCCAATTCCCGCTAAATAATGTAGATAAATTGATTTGAAGGTAAAATTATAATCAATCATTTTAATTATTCAAGTAATGCCCGGTTTACATATTTTCAACATTGTTGGCATTAATTGAGCGTTTTGCAATGATTATCAATTTAATATTATCCATCGAAATTAATTTATAAGAAGAAAATGAAAGAGTTTATTTAGTCTCTTCTTATTATGTTCTTTATAAGGTCCTTGTAGCAAAAACAAATTGTGTTTCTTACACGCGAGAATCTATGAATATATTTTTTTAGTATTTTTATCTTATGAATTAATTCTGAAAATATAATTTAATTAAGAGAGGGATTGATAATTGGTAACTAATATTATGTGCATTATTTATTACCTTCAAGTGCAAGGTTTTAAAGAGTTAGTAACTGCACATAGTTGCATAACATTCTCAAATCATAAAAGATTAAATAAAAGTTCAGTTAGATATAGAATTTAGGATTACCTCAAATCATCGCACTAATATTCCAAAAGATGTGAAATACAAAAGTAAACTTGAATTTCTATTATTTTTTCTTAACCTGGCTTAGAAACAAATCTTCTTTTTGTTGCTTTGAACTTTTTGCATTTATCATTAAAGAGATAAGAAACTCCTAACACTAGTAAAACTTGTTATAATTATCAGATTATAATTTGTAAGAAGACGAAGAATTAATAAACCTTTTGAAGATTTTGATAAATATCATTTAATTTGAATAGAAAATTTATATATTACACAAATATGCAAGAAAATATGTTAATATTCAGAATTAAATGCATTTGTATTGCAAAAAGGAAAGTTTGATTGAGATGTCTAAGATGTATAAGTAAGTACTAGGAATTCAATTACATCAAAAACACCTTAGAGAGAAAGGCATTATTTATGCTATTTAACTTTACGTCAATCATCAATATATCCATATACGAGTATTTTTACTCATTGTTATATGTGTTTTCTGGTATAGAAGAATACAATACATGCTGACCTTTAAAAATCAATTCAGTTTACAGTCTCTTGTGTCACGTTTCATTCAATTGCATAACCTCTTATTGCAATCTTCACGATTTCATGGGCGTTATATGAGAAATTTATACATTAAGATCAAATTCATTTTAAACTTGCTGTGCAGCTAGGAAACTTCATAGAAGCACTGCATGTGTTTGCATATTTGAAAGTTAGAGATACCCACTATGTAATTCGCAACCCAATAAAAGTATAATTCCAATAATTCAGTTATAAGATACTTATTGAAAATTTTAGTAAAAACTGAAATAAAAAAGAAAAAACTATTAACCTAGCCGACAAACCAACACTGATTAATTTCTTGCATGTGCATCACTTGGGAAAAACTGCATTAAATAAAATAAGAGTCATGGTATAGAAATAGTTTCAAGAAGAAAATAAATCAAATGTTCAATCTTTTTGCATCAATTTAATTAATAAACTGCTTTATACATGCTCTATTTAACTGTTGCATGTAGCGAATTCATTGCATAAATTAGGGTGCTAGAGTAATGCCTGTTTAATATTGCAGATAAATTGATTGGGAAGTGTGTACTTGGTTCGTACATGTTCGCCCGAGGGAAAGCGCTTATACACTGGAATACTGCGGTGGCAAACCCTATGGAACAAACGCAACAATGGCACGTACTGTGTGAATAAACTACGCACTCTATATTAAAAAGTTATCTCTCATTCTGTAGTACACCTTTCGGCAGAATAGAAGTAATTTGAGTTTGTTACGGACAAACTATATTATATGTAATTATAAAACAATATTGAATTGATATGTAGAAAGTGGATATTTCAAAGAGTGTAAAACAAGGACGAAATAAGTAATCGAGAAATGTCTCTATTTTAAGTACTTTGGGTTGCTTAAATATCTTTAATTAATCGTAAACTGTCAGATATAAATGTTGTAAAGGAAACCGTCTCATAATGCGGCTTCCAATAAAATTCCTTGAAACTGGTAAACAATTTGGTTATGGCATCAAAACTCCGATCGAATTTGCGGCGTCGCCACGCAAGGATGCTATCTGCAGCTGATTCTCTCCCGTTTCTGAAATCAGTTGTTTTGTTGCGCAGCGACGCACTAGACGCGTAGCTTCACTCACATGTAGTCTTCTAAGTCATGATGCATTAAACTGGATAAAGTTTAAGTTAGGAGTGCATTTATCTGAAAGTTGTCAGGAGCAGATTGATCATTCCTAGTGTGTTTTGCTAAGCAAGAAAACCAATGTAAGTTATAGGTTGATTGTATTTTGCTTGTCTGTTAATTAACATTGATAGACGGTTGGGTTTTTGGTTGAATGCTAAAATACGGGCAGACTAATAGTAGTTTTGATGTTCTATTTCTTGTAATTAATCTAAATTATTTTTAGATATTTAAAGATTATTTACATTTTCAACAAATTCGTTTTCTTACATTGTTTTAACAAATTACAATTGATGTGGAATTATGATATATAACAGATTTTATTTATCAACTTTAACAATTGTTTTGCTTTTGTATTTGCAAATCAATATATTCAAATATTAATGGATTTCTTAAATTTTTACACCTACATATATCTCTGATGAATTAGTATTATCAATTTAAAATATATTGTTATTTTTGGTTTAATAATATATACTTATTACAATCATATTAATATATATATATTCTCTTCATTACTATGAAGTTCCAATTGTTTCTACATATAATTCGTGGTTCTAACAAACAAATTTGAACAAATCTGTATTTACGGCTCAGATTTACGTCGTACAAGCAATTTTGTAAAAGTTGTGAAAGAAATAGAGCCAGTTCTTCTGACACATGTTCTATATGGATACTAAAGAATAGAAATAAAAGAAACTAGGACATGTTTCACCAGCAGGAGCTCAAAATGAAATTAACTTAATCCTAAAAGAATTCGACAAAATTGAATGAGCGTGCAGCAAACGTAATAAAAGTTAATTAAAAATTATGTAGATTGTCATGATCGTAATTTTATGTCGAGATTGATTTCAATTTATTTATTTATTTATTTAGTAAATGTTTATATACTTTTTATTCGTCTCATCTATTTTATTAATGTACACGTATTTATCAATATTAAATTACCGATTTTATGACGCTTATTTTTTAGAGTAAATAACGAGAAGAGATAAATATGGATGATCCACAGCTTTTTAAAGGGCCGAGCAGCTCAATTAATACCAATGAAACAACATATTTGGTTAGGACCAATGAAGATACAAAATATTTCTATATTGCAATTGCTAGTTTGGTTGTTTTTTTTATGATATGTAAGTATAGCATTGATATCATGTATTAGTTAATATTTTATGATAACTGGACATTTCAAAAACATTAGATATACTGATATAGGTGACAAGTCAAGACCGACCAGGAAGAAAAAAATCTACAAAGAAAGTGTCATAGCAAAATATAGAACGCAAAGAAAACCGTGTACCGACAAAAGCGCCCGCGACAAATATGGGCTTGAAGCGGGTAGGGTTTAAGTCAGGTTGTCTCAATGTTGAGAGGGAATAAAGTGATGTTCGTTAGGCGTTTTGTCTAGATACCTAACAAAGCACTACATTAAAAGTTTAGCGGGGTTATAACTCTATTCGGCATTAAAATTATGTAATTTAAATAATAACTTTGGTTAAAATAGATCTGAACAGTGTTTTTGAAAACAATAGTACAATTCTGAGTATAGAACGTTCATTCATTTAATTTGAGTAATATAGTAATTGTTAGATATAATAAAATGAAATGAGAAGAAATTTTCGTTCTTCTGAAAAAAACTTTCTTTTTCTAATTTGAACTATTTGTTATTTGTAAATATATATTTGAAGAAATACAGTTTACGCTTTTGCGTATTAATTTATTGCCTACTGAATGCTAATTTTATTAATTCTAGCGGATTTGTTTTTCTTTTGCAAAAATCAAATCTTATTATTGATGTTGACTTTTCCATATTTATTGCACTTATCTAAAAAGCTATAATAACAAATATTTTTTATTTTTTAGCAATTATTACTACTGTTTTGCTATGTGTCACTCTTCAAAATGATCCTATCCTCTGGGAAATCGATGAAGAAAAAGCTCTCGAGCAAAATGATGGTCGTCTGGAGAACGCGCAAGAAATTTCGGAACTAAACGAAGAGAATAATGTGTAATGCCAATGTTGTAATGAGTGCAATGATTAATGATTTAATGTTAAAGTCTTGCGGCGCATTTCATTTTTTTTTTTAATTATAGGTACAAAGTATAATGTCCGTTTTTTAACGACAATTTAAATTGAAGCCATTAACTTGTTAGGCAGAAGTGATCATGAAACATTGAAACTGCATTGTAGAATCAATTTTCTAATATAATTACGGTTAATTTTTACTTTATCTTATTTAATATATATATTAGAATTTATTCTAAATATTACAAGCATTTTTTAGTAATAAATCAAAATAAAATAGATTTATCTAATATTAGATCTTTATATATTAGATTAGATTAGATTTTTATATATTTCGTTGTTGTCAAAGTTACTTATATACACGCGTTGTTGTTGCATTTAGAAATATAAATCAATTAATTAATTATTCCTTGATTGCAATATCACATTATTCGCATGGAAATCTTTAGCAAGAATGTTTTAATTGTTGGCATTTCTGCCATAATACTATTATGTTGCTTCTGTCAGATCAGTTGTTATTACAGCGTTTGTCAGGCCAGTTTGGCTTATTAAAATCATTGTTGTATAGTTTTATTCTTGTTTCCAAGACGACTCCTTACATTTTTTTGTCTTATTTGATCTATTCTAAATAGGATTTTCAATAATGTTAAAATACGTGTCTGTTTAATTTTTATTTTTTAATTGTATGCAGTGTTTTAATATTTCACTTTTATTAGTTTAGGTTCAATAAATAAATGTTCTCAACTTTTCCTACCAATCCTTGTGTCCTTATTAGAATTCGCTCTAATAAAATATATATTTCTTCAGAAGAGAAATTAAATGCAAAATCTTAGATTTTTAATCAAACTCTTTGTAACCCATTTTCATCGGAGGTGAAATTGGAATTATTTTAGGTTTAAAATTGACTAACATTTCTCATTTTTAAAAATCATGAGCGATGGAGTCGCCATCGCGTAAGTTATAGTCGCAAGTTTTCCATAAACCCAATAGGGGGCGCAATAATATGCTTTGAGTATAAAAAATCACAATTCTGTTGTAGATGGCTGAAGGACCGTTGGTCGATGGCCTTGTATATGTATGTAGAAAATATATTATTATTATTATTATTATGTTGATGTACTTAATACCAAATTTTACTTTTCCCTTTAGGGCAATATTGTAATTTGTTTACTGAAATTATGTAATACATTTATAATTCAAATTTTTGTACATATTCTCTCATGCACACAAACTACATTCCCATAATTAGTGAGAGGAATTAGCGAGTCCCATTTGGCAGAAATCTGTTAATATAATATTTGAATATTGCGAGTTTATTCCGGAGACAAAGCCGACGCGTTTGAGTTTTGTTGTTATTTGAGATTTTCCTCATGCACATTATGAATTAGGCGCATGCAACATTGCCGCCTGGTGGTGCGAACATATTCCCGTTCGTAAAGCGCCGATTTTTAGAATTACACTATACCCTAGAGCTACATGCAACGCGTCTTAGTGCAATACCTTGCACATGCGAAGTCACGTATAGCGCCTCAGGTGAAAGATGTGCTCAATTTAGTGTGCCACGACCCATGATTACAATTCTCTAAGCTTTGTACTCTCTTAGTCGTTTTAGTTGTTTTCGAACCCCCTATCGTTCCTACGCAACATCCTGCTTCAATTCATCAAACAAGGTAGTTTCGGATACAATTTATTATGATCATCAACAAAAAACAAGCGATCATTTATATGTAAGAAATAATATCAAACAATTCTGAGAAGAGCAGGGGTTACATTGAGGCAAACCCTTTAACCATGCTTGGAATGAACATGCTTATGACCATGCTTGTGTTCATGTTTGTGTCCATGATGATGATCATGCTTGTTATCGTGCTTGTGTCCATGATGGTGGCTATGTTTGTGTCCCTGATGATGACTGTGCTTGTGACCGTGGTGGTGATCATGCTTATGGTCATTGTGATGTTCATGCTTGTGCCCATGATGATGGTCGTGTTTGTGAGCCTGGTGGTGGTCATGAGCATGCTTGTGTTCATGTCCATGATGATGGTCGTGCTTATGGTCCTCATGGTGCTCCTCCTTGTGCTCTTGTTGGTGCATATGCCCATGTTTGTGACCATGCTTGTGGTCGTGGTGATGGTCATGCTTGTGATCCTGGTGGTGGCTATGAGCATGCTTGTGTCCATGATGATGATCGTGTTTGTGATCCTGTTGATGCTCATGCTTGTGCTGGTTCTGATGTTCGTGTGCGTGTTTATGTTCTTGCTTGTGTTTGTGGTGATGTTCTTGCTTGTGATTGTGCTTGTGCATGTGAGTGTGTTTGTGATAGTGGACTTCAGCGTGTTCTTCTTCTTCGTGGTGGCTCTTGTGATCCGCCCAGCGACTCTCGGAATTTTCAGCATCACGAGGTGCTACCTGGGTTGGCCCCTCGTTTTCCGCAGCTTGCACCTCACTGTAGTCCTCATAGTCTCTGGTGCTTCGCGACTCCACCGGGGCCTGTTCCTCAGGCTTGCTCGGATAAGTCTTATCGAAAGTGGCAAAGAGGTCTTCAAAGTTCTTTCCGGGCTCGGTTCTATCGTCCTGCACTAGGACATGATTAGCACTATTCCCGGTGCTATCGACTTCGGCGTTGTCAGAGGATGGAAGCTTCTGGGGATAGGTAATGTAGGGTGGCTGGTGCACGTAATACGGCGCCACATATTGGTTGTAGTCGATGCGATATGAGCAAACGCCTAAGAAGATCGTAGTCAAAAAACACGCGGTTGTCTATTAAGCAAAACAAAAACAAGTTGAATTGATATTTTATTGACATTCTGACATTTTCGGTAGTTGAATAAATTTGACTATAGTTTTATTGACTTTGCAATGACTAAAAAATTTGCTCTTACCAAGACTCCCATGTTGGATTCCTAGTATGTCTTCTTAGAGCCCAACGAAGCTGAGTACTGTCTTCTGTCTGCAAATTGTTGAGTATTTATACCCCAGCAATACGCTAGTTAATTGTAATTAATTCAGAATAGCGTGCCGTACCATTCAAAGCCTTGCTTTTTAATTTCTGCTTGGTACAATTTGTGCATCCAGAATCTCTCGGATGGATTGTTTTCATACCGTGTTCGCATGCATTTATTACTTTTCTCAAAGAGTTGCATTCCTCGCTACCGCTCTATTGATATTATCAGTATTATTTTTAAGTCTCAGAAGCGTGCAGTGCAAGTTGCATGATTCATTAATAAGACTTCATAATTGTTTCTAACGGAAGGCCATGAACGTGCAAATTAGAATCCATGCATTGCGAGTTTCACCTTATTAGCTTTCATTTGTTGCAGTACATCCATCAGAAGTTTTAAATAAAAAATGTTTATTTCAAATATTTAATCAAAGTTTACACCTTACTATGCTAAAATATTGTATTCAATCTAATTTTAATCTTTCTCGCAACTCATTATTTCTACCCAAACTGATATTACTAGTTTTATGCGGTAATAGTATGTGTTAATTAATAAAAAATGCAAACAAAGCAATTCATTTTAAGAGTGACTTATCGTAAAAATAGGTTTTGCTGAAGCAAAACGGACTTGGTTTTATGAGAATGTGAAGAAATGGTATAGTTATATAGCAACGTCTTGTTCTTTTTTGTTGTACAATAACGTATTCAACAAGAGTGACATATATTTCTGTTTATTTGTTTTGACTTATTTTAAGTTTTGTATGTTACTTAAAATTCCAGAAAATAATATGTCTGTCTGTTGTGATGTTTTAATAGAAATTGAGGCCTTAATGTCCAAATTCCAGACGTGATATGTTAGCACTCATGGTGCGTGATTAACGCCACATTTAAACGACTTCAGAATTGCCTTGCCTAAAGGCGACATCAAATTTATTCTTTTTTTAAATGGCGTGGAGCTCCTCTTGGTCTGCATGCCCGCAGAGCGACCATTAAATCAGATAAGCATCGGTTTTATTGGGTTGTTGGGTTATTTGGTCTTTTCAATGCTTGTTACTCCTCAGAATAATTGCCATTAAGGTGTTGAATGGACAAATAAGTGGTTGCTTTGTCACGAACGCCTACATGGCGACACGCGAGTTCCGACCAAAAATAAAACAACGACCCAAAAAGCCGCGAAGATTTTGTGACCATATCCTGCTTATAGCTGTTCCAATGTGTTATAGTAAGCAAGGTAGACGTTGATCTAAACGATTAGAATCCTTTAAGATCACTCGAAGAGAGTAAAATATAAGAACGAAATCAAATGAGTATTGTAGTCGAAATTGAAAATTGATAGTAGTGCACATTGTGCACGATCAAAAGTCGTCCCTAATTTAAATCTAAATAAATTCCAAAACAAAAATAAAACCAGACAAAAACAAAATCTTTCCAGAACACTAACGGATATTTTAAGTAACTTGTCTCAATTAATGCCAATTACTTTAAATTGATACTTAAAGAGAGACGATTACGTGAACCCTCTTCAGTAGGGACGCTTTGTTCTTTCAGATGCGCTGTATAACAATCATATGAAATGATTCAGTATTTTTTCTCTAAACCTTTAACCAAGAGCCACGCTCTTTAGAATCCTTTTCTTCGTTTGATCATACCAAAGTACTGTTACAGTGAAAAATGAATTGCTGTATTATAAGGCAGATTATTTGATTCACATGAAAGAAGACAGCTGAGAGGATTCTTTACTTAAAATTGGCAACATAAAATAAAAATTATTTAAAAGTGAAAAATAGAATTACTTTGTATTGATTTTTAAAATAAATAAGCTATAAATAAGCCTCGCAAAAATAGAATGAACAATGTTGGTAATGCTATGAAAGCGGCTTAATGCACATTGTAGAATATGTTGAAGTCAATCTAGAAACATTTGCCTTCCGCTCATATCCTTCCGTTTGCAGTGCAGCACACGCCAACCAGATATGTCCGCCACGGATTTGAATTTAGACATAGCTTATAAACATTTAATTAACCCGAACCGCATTATTCGCAATCTAACTGAGTCTATCCGACGCGTCTAGGGCAAAGAAGCATGACAAGTTACGTAATTACAAAACTTGCTTTCGTGAATACCTACAATGCTGTAACTCGCGCTGCGAAGGCGCTGGAAACGGCAGAGTGCACACGAGACGTATTACCACCCCCATAGCCGAATGATTTAAATGGTATTAGGCGTGAGGCGCTTCCGAAACGTGATTATTCAGTGACAACTCCAAGGCGTTTTGAGTTCTTGTCGTTTTATTTCAGCTGCAACCAGTTGTTACAAACATTCAAAAACTCTAACAAAATTTATTGGCACTTGACTGGTTCTAGTAACGTAATAATTTCATATGAATTTGTTCTAAAAATCTAGTCTATTTTAAACTTTTCAATGTTATTAATTCATTTAGAATCAACCTAATTAGAGTCAACTCTGTATAGAAGTCTAAAAATTGTAATTTTGTTTTGATTAGACTTCACTAAAACACTTACTTTTAGTCTACATAATCTACATAATGAATATTAAACACTTCGTAACCACACTCAACAATACTCTAATTTGGTTTTCCTATATATAGTATTAGTAATGAGATATAATTCTTCTTTTGAAAGAGATTCGAGCCATTTAAATTTTGAAATAGTTTAGAATTTTGGAAAAACCACAATTACAATGATTGTCGGTCATAATTGGTGTTCTACTTAACTTAGAGTGTAAGTCACCAAGCTAAAGGTACATTGGTACCGCAGTGATGATTGCAAGCAGAGGCGGCAGAGAGAGAGAGAGAGAGGCGGCGCAGCGCACAATGTCAGAATTGGTGAGTATTGTTTGATATCGATGTTTTACAAGAGTATTGGAATTCTACATCAATACTTAAATATTTATTATATCAAAATTTCGGAGATTTGTGAGAATAAGTTTTACTTCCTACCAAACATCTAACAATTTTTAAGCCTGAGTTTACAAATTGTTTGTAAACAATTGAAAACAAAATATCAAAATTTGAATTTATTTTACTATAATTTGATTGACCGTTTGAATTGAACCAATCCATCGATTTTCTTTATCAAAAGCTCGTAATAATTTACATTTTTACATATTGCAGCTGCCTGGGTATGGAATGGACTGGTTGCAATATAGTTGTTTGTTCATACACCGCATACAAATTCTATTCGAAGTTCGTTATGAATTGACCCTCTCAAATCCGAAATGGCGCCTGCGAGAGTTCCAGTACAATACTCGTACATAACAGCAAGCATACATACATCTGACATTAATGACCATCCATATAAATTTAATAGCATAATTTTTTCTGCTTCTTTTTTCTTGTTGTTATTCGCACTGCGCCTCAGCGCCGCTACGGCCGTTCTTGATCTGTTTCGTAAGACAGCTCAACATCTCCCTGGTGTCCAAGAGAGACCTAAACGCGCACTTTACGATTATCATTTTTCTTTTGAACGGCTGGCTCTACGTGGGTCGTTGCTGTAGAAAGAGTGCGTCCATGACCGTTGACCAGGCGCAGCCAAGGGCTGCGAACCTGCAAACACTGGAGATTCGGAGCCAGCAGGCTTTGAATGAGTAAATAAATAATTTCTTTTTCTTCGCGGGATTTGCAGTCGTTGGCATGCATAAATTACCGAGTCTAAATGACGTATTTTAATTGCGTTCCTCGTTCCTCGACTAAATGACAATGATCAAAGGTATTCTATTCAACTTAAACTATTTTTAGAAACGACGGCAGAATATACTTAGATGGTCATTAATATTCTTGCAAAGCAGGGCGACGATGAGTTTTTGCGATGGTATGGTGTGGACATTACCGGCCTTCCGAGTTTTGCCACTTATTGTCGGATTTATTTGGTGCTTTTAATGTGATTACTGGCGTTCTTCAAGCAGTTTAATATAACAAATACTACACGTGCCACTAGTTGTAACAATAATTATGAACGTAGAAAATGCTAGAGAGATATTAGTTAGTTCCTCGGGGGGTATGGCTTAATTTTCTTGCAGAAGAAGAAAGAAGAAAAAAACAGACATAGTTATAAGCGTTAATAAAGGAGAATGATGATATTTATCACAGCTTTACTTGTTTTATTACAACGTTAAATTCTTAAATGTACAGCAACAAATTTAAAACTAGCTTGGGTATAATTTATTGTTGGAATAAATTAGGCTGGATTTAATTATAACGATATTGTCATGATTTAAGGAATTTGTGATTTTGATAAATTGTTCGGCAGTTTATCTGGAAATTTAAGCATTGTCCCAGTTACATAAGAAAAATGGTTGTCAAGTGAACTAAACTCAACTCAACAACACTCAAAAATTTATTAGGATTTTTTAAACAATTATTCTTAAACCCTGTATTTGAACGCTGTATATTATCGTAATGATATAAGAAATTATATGGATGAATCTTAACTATAGCTTGCCGCTTTCTTCAGTATATACTGAAGAAGACAACAAACCAAAAAACCTTCTGTAAATAAATATTTAGTAAGCGTTATAGTTATGTATCATTTAGATAATAAATATTAAACACTTCGTAACCGCACTCAACGACATTCGGAATATAAGAAATGAATTATTGTTGCAAAACTGTACTCCGACTATAGGCAAACAACGTAACAAATGTGCTGATTTTGTATGTAATGATTGGAAGATTGATAAATAAAGTTATGATAAAATTTTATTTGTTTTCTGTGTTCATAAAGTCTTGTTAATTAAATACACAATTCTAGTATTCTTGAAAATGTACGACCAAGTCTAACGGGAACAATTTAAAAATAAATGTTCAGATTTTATCTACAAAGAAAAATTACAAAAGAGCATTCTAACAAATGTTGAACAACAAAGACTTTTAAATCTTACTTTTAATTGTATATTGATTACATCGCTCTTGTTAAAAATAAAAGTAAACCAGAGAACATTGGAAACACACGTCTTTATCTCGGTGGTAGAAAAATACTGGGCTTTCTTTCATTGCCTATAAATTGTTGTTAGTGGCATAATCTTTATCCAATGCCTTATTGATGATAAATGCGCTCAATTTTGTATTGAAATTACTAGTAAATTACATTATGCTTATAAAATCTTGATACCAAATTATCGCATCTGGTCCTAATGAAAACGACTTTCAAAATACGTGACAAATTTAAACGGTTTTTAAAAGGATCCAGCTTAAGCGTAAAGACTGTTTGCATTAGGTAGAGAATGTGTCAAAGTCAATTTCAATGTTTACTGTTGATACCTTACTTAGCAAAATTACCTACAGAGCCAACATTACTAAGAATGCCCATTGACAGGTAGTTTGCCACCCTACTTGACCAATGTTTATTATTGTTGTGCGAGGCTGCTATCTATTTTGACAATAGGCCTGTTTGAACGTTACAGCACCGCTTGCATTTTTAGATTCTTTCGAAAAGCTGCTCTGGGTTTACCAGAACAGATGATGCCAGAGACAAGATACTTTTTATTTACGGCCGCTCTATCTGTCATGGATCATCAGTGGACCACCGAGGTGTTGAAGGAATGGAAACCGTAGCCGTGGCGACAGTACTAATTTGACTTTGCCTTAATGTTCTTTTGGCCATAGTGTGCCTGAAGACTGAATAAAATCCAATCTCAATTTTGTCGTGCGGATGGACTCATTGCTGAGTGAAGTCAGCGAAACAAAGGCACACGATGATGAGAATCCATCGTGGAAGCAATTCGAGCTTAATGCGTCAACACCTTCAGGCATCGAGTAGAAAACATCAAATCTATGATTGCATACAATGCACTTGGCTTGCTGAACTTGATGCCTCGCTTGTACGTTATGACCTTATCAAATGTACGCATATTTAGCCCTGGAGTAAATGTGTGAACGTAGCTGAGGTCATTATGACATAAACCACAGCGGGTAATAAAATCATTTCAGAGCGTAATAGAATTTACATCTAATAGGAACATGCATGTCCTTCAAGAATTTACGTCTTATAACTGAAATGCGAATTACTTCAAATGTCACTTTCGTTGATTGATGAATGAACACCACACAAGTCGACTCTGCAATTTCAGAAACTTCATTAAATGCTGAGATTTCATTATACTGGCTTCTGGCGTTCTGTAAACAACACGCAAACATACTCGTAGATGCTACAATTGTGTTGCTGAGGAAAATGTTTCTCTTTAAACGAAATAATATGTTTACCAATTAAATTTTTCTTGCTTTTACTATAGTCGAAATCGAATTCTTTAATCGGATTAAACGCAATATATGAGATGCTCATCTCTTGTCAGTGCATCGAGGTTGAAACGAGCTTTAGCTACATTAGAATAACTTTTAAAAGGTTCCCTAGGCAATAAGCTTGAATGTCGTTAATCTAACTTTTTGGAGGTATTAGGAATCAGGTAGCTATTTGTTGACTTAAATACAATATAAAAATGATGATGACTATTATATTAATCCTACATATAATAGTCCTAACTTTAAATTAATCATAATATCTTAAAATATTCATCTCTCTTGGATATTCTAACACTTTGTTGAATCTGTAGGTGGCTTACATCATTCAATAAAATTTCTTACTGGTTTCTGTAATCAAAGAGACAGTTAATGCATTTTACGTTAATTCGAGAATTGGGAAAGCTGTTAGAAAGGAATTTCAACTCGGAGTACTCACTTCCAGTTGCTATTAACCTGATTCAATTACAAAGCAAGTGGCTATATTACGCCTAATGCATATATGCCAAGTGAAACAAATTTAATTTCTTACCAACTGATTATAATTGGAATTAGTTTTGGACGACACCTGAAATGTTAATGTCAACGTCAAACATGGATTTATTTCAAGGCAAAAGGATTTAGGTATAAGTAGTCGAGATAGACGAAATGCAGAAGCACTCGGCTTCAATCTCCATCGACTCCAACTCGCAAGATACCAGAAATCTGACGACAAGCAGATGCTCCTTGAGTGCATCTTATAATAAGACCCAGTCATATTTAAAGAGGGTTATTGATGTGTGAGGAAGTTAACGAAAGACTCTAATCTAGCGAGGAAGATTACGTTTATTTCAGTTTCAAAACGTATCTACATTGCAGTAGTACATTTTTAACATTAAACTCTTGTTATTGTATTAGTTTGATACCAGCAATTACAAAGAAAGAAGAAATATATGTAGTCGGTAATTTTTTAATCTGTTTTGATTATCCAGTTAACTTTAGATTTACTGGGTCGTATGTATTACTAAAAGTTTTAGATACCATTTTAATGTTATTTTCTTTAGTCATGAGCACAACAAATTCATTTTGTTATGACCATTTCAAATGAATTGCATGCTATTTGAGAATTTGTGCCATAGTTGGAGAAATTAAAGCTTTGCATTTGCAAATTATTATCTTTACAACTTCAATATTCTAAAAGCACCTAATACTATTTACTGAACTTCACGAATCACAAGAGGCATAACCAAAAATCAAACTCCTTATTATACGCATTTTAGAGTCAATGCAGGTTCAAAAGTAAAAGGTTTGTTTGAGTCCACATTGGGTCCACATTGGATCCACATTGCCATGCCAGCATGCCACATGCTGCCATACGTCGACATTTGTCGGCTTTGGTGAAACAGGCATGAAGTAAGTTCTAGTTAAGGTAACCGATTGTTACACCAACTTTCTTTGTTCGTCTTTGGCCCGAACCCACGAAAACGCCCCCCGTGGCATCTTTAGCTATTGACTTATGTGCCCATGCGGCTCATGTCTATCTCATCCGTCAGCATTCCGCCTCCCCCCCACTGTGTGCTCGTTGGTAACTTGGTTAGTTCAAAAAGTGTAATGCACGCTTTTGGCATTGGACATATCGATATTGGCAAGAAGTTCGACGAAACGCAGATGCATATAAAGGCATCGGAGGAGGCGAACAAAACATGTTGGAATGTTCGGAAGCTTAGTCATGTGATGTTGCACTTTCAGCAGCTTGATGGGTTCGGAAATCGTTGTTTTTCCTGTAAGGACAATCGAGTGTGTATAATATGTTTTTTCGATACAAGCTTGGTAAGTATTTGGAATATGACAAAAATGACTTTTTAAGAATCTAATAATGATATTGCAATCGTGCAAATGATTTTATTGTGTTAATAATACAAATGATATAAACCGTTTTCGGTGTGAAGTTTGGGTGTTTGCGGATTTGGATATTCTTTTTGATGGCCAGGTATTTATTGTTGGAACAAAGAAAATAAATCTAGCACTTTAAATTCAAAATGAGGTTAGATTTTGTCGAGGGACTATTGTTGTACTTTTCAAACTTCTTCAAACGTATGTTATATTAGATTGGAATTCCAGTCAACTTCAAAATTTATATCCAAAGCCATTTTTAAATGAAAATAAATATAAAGAATATAACTAGTTTACAACTAGAGCAATAAAACCTAAAAGAACATTTCTAATTATTTTTATGCAATGAGAAATGCATTTATAATAAATCCAAGCACTCTGCTGTCTGTTGCCATATAAAGCAAAATAATTAAATTCTTACTTCTGTTGCTCGTTCATATAACGTCGTCAACAGATGCCTAAAACAATGTGTAGTATAATAAAACAGACAATTGTAGCATTTACCATGTACGAGCATGTGTTAATACGACATGCAATTTCAGCCAATCTCATCTTAACTTAATGATACCTAATATTTGATAATATCTTTATATATGTATGTCATTTTCATATGCGCATAAGGTGTTTTAAATGTCAGTTACAGATAATGAATAAAATGGTTGCAGAGAATATAAGAAGATTAAAGAAAGAGAAAACGAACGCGCTTCGCGTTGTATTGAGTTATGTATTGTGAAGAAGGATTTCATACAGCTTGAAGATGCTTCAAGGCTTCACGTTGAGACCAATATGCGAGACCGCAGGGACACTTGTCGAGAAAATACGTTAAAAACTACATATAAATAATAACGATAATCTAAATTATGACCATTGGAATCGCATGGGGTCCAACTCGTTCTTGGCGTTCCAATAAACCAAATGTCATGTAGAGAAGAGTAGTTATGGCATTGTGCATTTGTCTACACAACAAACATTTAGTGTTGCAGTGGCTGCAGGGTGAAAAATCATTCATTTTTCCATTTTATATTTGCATGATAAGCCAGGAATTATACTTGAAATTACTCCCTCCTTATCTGAACTACCGGCCGCGTAATTCGTTCAGTTTTCTATTTGGGTAATTTTTATTGCGTAAATTTGACTTTAAAACCACGCTTATTTTCTGCAATTCGCTGTATAAGAAAAATGTGGCGTTTGCAATTTCGACCCCTTGCTGTTCAAATTCTTTCCATTGTTGCATCGTACATTCGCATAAAATAAATGCGCACAGTGGAGGGCAGCCCCTTTTAAGACTCGTTCCAAGTCGTTGTTACGCGTGCATTTCCTTATATTTGTAATAAATTGCGTTTTTACTGCGCGGTTTCGCATTCGTGGATGTTTTGGAACGGACGCGTTTCTCCAATGGGCGTAACGAAACGACAACGCAATGAGAACGGTCAGCGGCAGCGTGTTTATTTATTGTATCAATTTCGAATCGATCACCACTTGACGGTTGGGTACTTATTCATTATAGGTGCGCATTGTCATTGCGGTAACATAGCATAGGCCAAATAGCATTGTACCATACAAAATCGGCAAAACGGTACAAGGAACAGGAAACTTTAGAAAGGAAATAAAATTTAACGTCGGGAACGTCCTGAATGTCCCAACCTAGCTGTGCGTACTCTTTTATCGTCTCAGTTGCGTGTTAGTTTTGCTGCTTTTTTCATCCGTTGATATTTTCAACATTCTTACATTTGAATGTTTTATTAGGTTTGTACGAGTAAACGATGACAGAGATGATTTATTGCACGTCTTAAAAAATCGGAGTGCGAGCATCTGCCGTATTCTTCTTGGCGTAATCTTACATATGCTTCATGTGGCTGCAAGCATCGGGGTAGTTTACGGTACATTAATAAGCTTGGAGTGTTCCGCTTAACCCTCTCCGTAGGTGGTTCGATAGCAATCATTCTAGGCTCGCCGGTACACCACATGGATGCTCTGCTTTTCCAGAACACATTTAGTGTGCATTCCTCCAGGCAGTCGTAAAAGAGTGCGCGTCAGTAAAATGCATTAAAACTACATTCGAACGACCGAAACTGGAACAAGTTGTTCCAACTAGCGGCTATAATTTCTTTAAATGATTTCTGCCATGTGGGGATAGCCATAGGTTTTAGAACCTTTTTATGGATGAGTTTATTATTTTAAAATAGGAATCGTTTATAGATATCCATAAATATACAGTATTTATAATAAAATTTTACAACGTAGGCCAATTTAATGACAACACATATGTGCGAGTACAAAGAAGAAACAGGAAGCAGACTGATGTTTTATAACGTCTCCGTTTTTTTTTGGTGCGTGCTATACTGGAAGCAAATGGAGGGTTTCTCGTGTTCAAAGCTCAAACGCGACTCGTTTTTATCGAGTTTGAATCCAATGGTCACTTATATTTCTACTTAGACAAACCCTATGAGAATGGCGAAAAGTGGGAAGCCTTTATTCATCTTACTGCTTACCTAACATCGAATACTTTTTGCCTTCTTGGACACGTAGTAGGCAAAGTACATCCACTCTAGAATAGACAGCCTTCGTTTTTGCTTTGCTTGGGCGCCGGAACACTTGTCTTGACATTCTTTTAAATGTACCCTGAAGTCATTTGTGTCACTTGACCTGACCTACGTGTAGGCACTTTTCTACTTAATATTTCCTGAGTATTCTGCATGGTCTTGCTTGTGTCGCCAAGGGATGCATCGTTTTCTACTCTGGAATTGTGAACCGCATGAGGGCGACTCTACCAATAAAGATATCGGAACTATCTGTACGATTGTCGTCGACAACGTCCAGACGTCTCCAATAGTCTCAATGGATGCCATCCGCAAACAATCGCGCTAGCCATCGGACTTAATGGAAACAAGTGTAAGTCAGACAGTTGTTATAGGGTGATACTTTCTTATCGATGGTTGTGCGCCTCTAAAAGAAAATGAAAATTAGAAATAATTCGTAGCACTCAAAGACTCATGCTTTTAGGTTTTGACGAGAGTTCTATTTGCAACCTTACCTTATCCAATAATTTTTTTGGTACTTTTAACAATCCGAATAAATTTGATAAAATTAATCCGGTGAAAAGTAAAAAGTAAATTATACAAGCTTTGTGAATGTTTCATGTTCCAAGCTTTGCATTTAAATTCCATGCATTGAAGTTTTAAAAAATAGAGAATGAAATTCAGTTGTTCTGTGAGCTGGAACTGAAGTGGATTGTAGAACTGCACGTTCTAAGGGCATAGAGAAAAAGTAAAGCCAAAAATGAACGCACTAACTAAAAGCATTGCAAACGCTTAACGGGACAAAATGAAATGGAACAGGAATGCTCCCGATTTAACGCAGTATTTAATATTTGCAAATTAGTCATTTTTGTGTTACAAAGCAATGCTTTGTTTGCTTCAAACGAAATACATATCTTTGTTCATACAACGCCAGAACGTCAGCGTACATTTCAAAAATACATACCACACGTGAAAATTGACTGTCAGTCAACTTGTACGGCGCCACAACATTTCAACAGAATTAGATCAATTAGATCAATTAGCAACACATCGTTGGCGTGTCACCGTGTCAAAATTATAGCATTAACTCCCAAGTGTCGACGAAGAGCGACAGAAGCTTACTATATCAGCAATCAGCAAGTCAACAGATTCTAAATTTGTATGTTTTTAAGTCTCTGTACTTTATACAGTCTCTTCAGTGAATAAATATACACATTCGCCAACTGCAAAGAGCTACACATTCACATATTCATCTTGCCTATTTACACTTTGTGAATGTTTCCCTTGACTGCATTGCTAGAAATCTTAACTTGGCGAATGTGAAGATGTAGTAAATTGTCCACATTGGAGTGTTGAGTAAATCTTCTTTGATAAATAAACAAATCTAAGAGCTAATTCTAATGTAACTTTGAATGACATGATTGGGTCATAGTACTTACGATAATTTTTATTAGTATTATTATTGAATGCAGAATGTCAGATAACTACTATTCATAACAATTGTGTTCAATTTATTATAGATTTCATTAAAACATTACATATAAGATTTCGAGTATTGTTGAGTGTGGTTACAAAGTGATTAAGATTCATTATGTTAATAGAATTGCACTATAACACTTACTTTTACTTACTTGGTAAGATGTTTTCGGCATGTTGCCTTCTTCAGTATAGTATAAGAAGGCAACACGCCTTCGAAAACGTTATACCAAGTGAATATTAGTGTTATAGTCAAGTTTCATGTAGATAATAAACTTTAAACACATTTTAAACACACTCAACAATACTCTAATAAACTTTCATTAGTTTCCAAATTAGTGTTATATCTATTTATATGAAACACTCCATGAAATCTCTAATTGTTATGTATTATACGGTAAATTCGCACGCAAATGATAAATAATTAGTTGAAGTTTTTGTTTGGGATACCACTTTTTTACATAAATTCAAATTAAACTACACTGATGATACCAATACGATCCATACTGAAGAAGGCAACATGCCTTTAACAAGTAAATATTAGTAAGTGTTATAGTGCAGTTCTATTAGCATATTAACATATAAGATTTGTAGATATTTATGATTAATATAATTATCATTTCAAACTTGGAAATATCCAACATTTTTGAGCACGAGTTTAATTCGTCTCATTAGCATTGCTTGTAAGATTTGAATCATTTTAAAACATTCTGTTTAAGAGACATCGTATTATTGTTTAGAACCCTAAATTTGTTATTATTAAATACGTTATTATTCTTACTTGTTGATTGTCTTATTTCTCTTGTATTTTCTATTTTGGACGAATGCAACAAGTCAAAATAGGACAAAAAATTTAAGTATGATACTATATTAAAAAAATCATATTACTATAATAAAAACAACGTAAATTAAATTATTCTAAATGAAAGACTAATGTCTAAGCAGAAAATAAAGAAATAGAATATTCAATCTAATGCAAGAATATATAATGCTATTGGTTTCAATTACTCCATTTCGTATTATTATCCTGCTGTTTTCAGTGCTCTGAAGATACCATTGACTTCTACAATCATTTGCAGCAATAAATACCTGACGTGAGCAAACTTAATTTGTTATTTAATGTGATCACGCAAAATTCTAATCACGCTTACATTGCTCAACCACCCTATACACCTTGCCCAACTTTATGCCCTCGTGTGTTGCTTAATGATGTTAATATAGCACTTTCATTGTGGCAGCAGTGTTACCGTAGAAGAAAACCGTAGCTAAGTGATAAAAGCTGACAAATGGGAAAAAAAGAGAAAGATCTACGTGCCCTGCTTACTCACAACGCCAACACTATCAACAATCCTCCAACCAGCACCCTGGACATACGTGTAACCTATATTTTTTTATCAGCTAACTTATTACCGTCGTCATTATTCGTCATACCCTTAATATTCACAGTAATTAATTCTTGCATGTATGCAATAAATTCTGATGCATCGTGGTGAAACACTTGCACGCTGTTTTCGTGGAGGCGTTACGTTGGCATATATATCATGTTGTTGTAAAATTGAATTAATCACAAGCATTTTTTTTTTTTGTATAAAGTAGAGGGCATCCAATTAACCGCCTGAAAAGTGTTTTCTACAGCGTGTTGTGCGAAGTTACGAAGTAAATAGTTGCATCAGTGCTGCATCTTCACCTGTCATCTTCCTTGATTACATTAGTAAAGTTTGTTTTGAAAGCTATATTATGCATTAGACTCATTAGAACATTAGGATAATATAATCGCAGAATTAACACGTCAAGATAATATTGTGTCATAATAGAGCTACTGCAACAGTCGGTATGCTTATCGAGTCTTCGATGTAGTAAGTCATGCTATCACATACTTTCTTGCTACGGGTAACATATATTCGCAATTTGTCTTCCGTAGCTGTTGATTTTGCTCCCGATGTAGTGGCTGTTGTTTTAACTTAATTTAGAACTGATGTTAATCAAGAGCGCAATGTTCTTAATGCACTTTCTTAGCGCGCAGCTTATAATATGTCGCAAATATCTTGGGCGTTTCATCTCTGTCCTATTTGCGCATTTTACGACGCCCCGTATAACTTGGCATTACCAGCAATGTACAATATTCGCAAATGAATGCAACGATCAAAAAAATGGCACAAAATATTACGGTTAAGTATAGAAAATTTCTATGTTGCGATCGGATAAGCGTGTTCTTTATTGCACCAAGAAGCGAATGGAGGATGGAAATTAAACGAAAGCAAGGAAATTATACCACCCAAATATTTGCGCGGTAGAAACTCTCGCAATTTTCTTTGTAGCATGCTCAGCACAACAATTCTAACACACTTTTATATTACACACGTTAGAAAACCGGAATCAGAAGCATATCAGATGTTAATAAATATTAATAATTATGGAAGTTGGGCAAGAAAACATTTAGCCTAGGTTACGTCCAAACAAGAACTTTTTGTGAGCTTTTAATTATCCTTTCCAGCACGCCGTAGAATTAAAAAGATATTCTTAAGCATCAAAGCAGCTTTTCCTTTATAAGCCGCCATAGCATTTAAAATACATAACCTTACCGTAAAAAAATGAATTCCCTCTGGGTCCTAAAAGTTGAAACTGTTCCAAGGTTCAAACAATGTCCAAATCGTTATAAGCAGCTTAAATGTGCCACGCCGGGAGTGCCACATGTGCACAAGGATAAATTAAAGAAAGACTTTTTATGTTGCAATCCTTTCATTTCTCAAAGCCCTAAGTCCCATTCGGTGGTTTCATTTGTTTCTTGGCTGGTTTCTGCACGGCTGGTGATATTTACTTCAAAACCATCTTGTTTATAGCTTCATCACAAACCATATTGTGTATTGGAAATAAAGAAAGCATTTCTTGATACCTTGAGTATGGACGATTTTTTACTCATGGAAAACCTTAACTACAATTCGCTGAGACGGTGAAATAAACTAGCCTCGCGCGTTCAGTGCTAATTTGATCGTTGCACTGCATTAAATTTTGGAATAATGGACTGCATTGAAGCGGCTAGCGGGTGAATAATGCTTGCGAATCAATTGTTGAATGCACCGCAATGCGTTTGGGCATCTCCGAAAAACGTCCCCGTTCGGACCCACGTTTGTTTATCCGACAAGAATAGAACTGTCACGCTATTTTTTTACACGCGTTATCTTCCTTATCCTTTTCACATGCGTTTTTTATGTTGCTTTCGATCTTTTCATCTTACATTAGCTGGCTGATTTCGACGCATACCCTTCCTTTATTCGCAAGTTTGTACGTTTGTTCGTCTTTTATGTTTTTCTGCCTTGCGCTTCAATTAAATGAATGAATGAAAACGAATGAGACCGATCCAAGCAAACCATAGAAACGCAAAGAATAAAATGCAAGAAGAATGGAACGAAACCTGAGCATCATTCAATCCGTTCACGTTCATATCGACGACTTGTTCAAATTTCATCTTCACTCACTCCATCTCCTTCTTCTATTGTCAGTACAGCAATTCTTTTAGTTTAACACAATATACTTTTTCATCACCAGGCTCAGGGCATCCTTTAATCCTTTTGCTGGAGACATGCAAGTCTCACCTTTCGTTGAGTCTACAGAACAAAACAAAAGATTTGTCAATGTGAGCTCAATGGTAAATTCGAAAAGTTGATTCCTCCCAGACTACCATTAATTTATTCCCAAGCACCATTTTATCAAAACCAACATATTTATACCTTAGGCAAGATTGGCTGAATTTATGAGCAAAGTTTTCTAGGTGTTGGTATCATTTAGCTATCGCAGACGCCAAGGCCGCTCGCACAACATTTTAACCTTTGGTGCCTGTAAGGCAGCTATTAGTTGACCACGCAATCGGAGCACAATTTTGAGTTCAAGAGCATAAGAGCGAGGGCACGAGCAGAGTGATGCAAGCATGGTTATACATGGTACACATTGGTGAATTGCTGAGGGAGACCACAAATGCCCTGCGCACACCTCCACCCGACTATTATCGGTGACGAGCTGGTGTTTATAAAGTGCATTCAGGCACATGAATGCGTTCGCGAGAATGCAGGAAAGCAGCGTCGTGCGCGATGCATCGGTTTTTTTCTTCCACTGCACGACTTTCCAGTTTCCCACGCCACCTTCCTGCACCCGATGTAGCATCCAAAGCGTCCTACATTTAAGCGCATCGCAGCATCGAAGCATCGTAGTAATAACGAAATTATTCGCCTACTGGGTGTAGACTCTTTCCAGTCACATCGATTTCTTTGCTTGCTCCTCGGTCTCGTGCTTATTTTCTCCCTACACACTGCTGGCTATAAACAATCATTAAAAATAGGTCTTATTAATATTAACAGAATTGTATGTACTGGAAACATATGATCATTGCTACTCAGCGTACCTGGTGGAACAAGCCGTTTTTTTATGTCTACGGGAGAATCCTTTGCAGGAATTGGAATTATGCATGCACGACTTTTCGCGCTGGTCATGTCGAAATTTATTATTTAGCGGACGACTGCACGAGCCACATTGCTTTTGCGGGATATCTATAGACACTACGTGTGTACTTTTAAACTGGTACTTCCACCCTGGTAATTTTTATTAAAAACCTCATCGTAACATATATCACCTACATATAGTGCAGCATATATAACTGCTGAACTGCTAAATTGCTAAATGGCGAAACTACAAAATTTATTTATCTTCGTACAAGTTGGGTCACAACATTTTAATACAACTTTGTGCCATTGGCCTTTCGCATACAATACCACGCATGAATCTACGTACTCGTTTGCTTACACATTACACATTACGCATTAGCTAACTAATTGTTTTCATTGCGATGTACAGCAAGTTTAATTGATTAATAAACTTTGAAAAAGTTTCCTTTGCTTCGGGACGAATGCGTACTTGCATTCGTATGCACCGCATGCTGCAACCAGTCGGGCCAGCTCGAAATGCATTGCAGGAAATTAGCACTTCCAATTATTTTTACAACAATATTGTGCCTTGCATATGGATGCAACAATAAAGCAAATTTATATCATTTGGTGCATTTAAGCAAGTGAATTATTTACTTTAATAATCATCCTGCGCATACCAAGATGACCATAGGTTAACAGAAAACGAGACGCTGCTGCAAATGGAGCAGCGAAATCAATAAGACGCAACACAACGAATGTGTTATAATGCACATAATTGGAACTAGCAAATTGCCTCTAGATTACAGACGTTTTCATATTGTGGTTATTTTGTTTACCACCTGCTACGTGCCTAGTATCAGCTCGGCTGGAAGCAGCAGCAAGGAAGTGCGATTGATATCGATGCCGATTATCCCTCACCTTCGCATTCTTTAATCTTTTAAACTCGAACTTTGCTAGTATGGAAAGCAAACTTTTTCAATTTCAGTTCCAAATCACCATTCTTGTAACTTTTGAACAAACCAAATTTATGAATCAACTACATTGATATTTTTAATTAAGGTTATGTTTATGGCACTATCGAAGTAGTGATCATAATTGCGTTTATTCCTTATAATCGTGTAATCGTTCCTTGTTTTTAGGAGGAGACTGAAAAGCATTTGCTAGTTTTTTTGAATGTCAATGCTTTAAAATTACTTAAAATAATTATTATTATCATTTAATAATTTAATTGGCTGTGAACATAGTATTACGTGAAACTACAATTATCTTGATTTAACTTTACAACAATGTATCAGTATACTAGAAATCGTCCAGATTGCCAAAATCTGATAATTCTCTGCATCGATTTTTGTGGGATAGGCTTTCCAAAAGTTTATCGGTTTTTAGGGTATTGTTTTCCATACAATCTTCAAGGAATAAAGAAAATCCCGAAGAATGGGATATGTTCACACGTAATTCATAGAAGGTGTTTGTTAAATTTTATTGCAATCTGTGCAAAAAGGTTGAAAATTTAAGGATTTAAATTAAGCAGAATATATATTATTAAGATAGAATTATAGAATATTTTAATCAGTCGTCATAATTTATCGTTTATAGATTGATGGTCATAATTAAGCTATTAAAGGCATTACTATTCAATAATATTTATTTTAAGTAATGAAATAAAAATATTGAAAATTAAATAAACAATGCCCAAAATATTTATATTTATATCGAAAAATTATTTAATGAACAATGATTAAATAAATTTTCGATATAAATATAAATATTTTGGGCATTGTTTATTTAATTTTCAATAGATTTTCATGCTTTCTGATTGCTTTTCCTACTCCATTCTGCCAGCAGGAATAAATTTAATTTAAACTTGTGGTTTAGCCGTTCACCAAAGTCATCTTTGTGATTACTGAGGCGTCATAATTGTCTATATTAAAATAAATACTTCACATCGTGGTTTGCAGCGCCTGCAGTATCTTCCCAGTCCTAAGTGTGAGTGAATGCAACTTGAATATTAATCTTTTTATTGGAAAGTGATTTTCTTCCTTTTGTTAATATTCTATTCAATACACTAAACGCACACTATTTACTATGTTTATCGCATGTTTCACAGAGTCTGAACAATACAAATGGTTCATTTTCTTCGGTTCAATCTTCTCAGCTGCATAACTTGGTTTCAAACCGCATTAACCGCAATCGATTTCCTAACTGAAATCAGAATGTTTAAATTCTCACACTTTTTCGGAAAATAAAATCCTTATAGCTGCAAAGGTAAAAATAAATTACTTATCAATTATGTATTTTAGAAATACATGTTACAACTTTGATTATAACTTGAGAAAAAAAATATGTTTCGGAGTTTTTTTAAATATCTAAAGTATTTTATAATGGCCGCTAAGTTGGCATATGTTTTAATTTTAAGTGAAGATTTTATATGAAAGGTATAGAAAAGAAAAAAAATTATGTAATTGTATCGGATTTAATCGTAATCGTAACACCAATTTAGTTACGCGCGCCGGAAAATGTTTTCCCCTAGCGGGAAAACTATTATGGATATATATATATATATATATATATATATGTAATTAGAATTATATGCAATTATATACAATTAGTTCAAAGTTACTTCAATTTAAGAAGCTAAACTATTAATAGTAGTCAGCGAGCCCAAGCAGTGCTCTACCCTCTTGTGGTCCGTAATTACTTCTCTATTAATTAGAAATACCTCCTGATTAAATCTGAAATTAACAACTTTTTACATTTTCAAAATTGTATAAATAATATAATTGTTATTGTTATTATAATTCTGCAATTCGTGTTGCACAACCTACTAATTTTATAGATTATTATTAACGTTACTGTAAAGCGAAGGAAGAAGTTGGTTTCTGCAAGTATTATTACATTCTTATTATAGAAATCAATGAAACACATTTTTTACCACAAACAACTTGTATGAAAAATTAACTTTATAACTAAAATTGTTTCTTTTGTGAATTTGAGATATATATTTTATAATAAGAAGACAATAAAAATTATTCTGACCGCTATACTACTGAGATGAATAGATTAAACAATAAAATATTGATTTAATTATATTTAGGAAATTTAGAAAAAAGATTGAAAGCCTTATAATTGCATTGGATAGTGGTTATGTGTCTACAAAATGTAAACCGGGAGCTTTTCACAAAAAAATTAACGATAACTTTCTATCGTATTTTTTTCAAAACTCGCCAATTTCGTCGTCGTGAGCGCTCCCACGCATCTCAAGACCCGCAACCATTTCCGAATCATATTTTGCACCTGCGATTGCTCCCTAGATGCCTTGAATAAATACTAAAAGTCTACCTGATGTGCGAGATTCCCAAGATGACACATAAACATTTGGGTATTTCAGTACCCACACATTTCAGTTTGTGTATTTACCAAACAGTTACAATTAGCACACTTGATTTGCGAAGAATTTTTCTGCAAAAACACCTATGGTTTGAGGCAATTGAACTAATGTAAACTCACGTTCTTCTAGGCAAAAGCCTTGATTCGAAATCTATGTATAGTGCCATAGTAGGGCAAATTTGTTCCTGTGTATAAAAAATTAATATCTAACACTCGTTAGTTAGTTAGTACACTCATAATATTTTCGTGTTACAATTGTACGTTGTGATTTATAGACAGGTTTAACGAGTTTTACTTTTTTTATTTTGTTTTTTTTTTATTTACATTAAAAGTAGCCTAGAAAACGAAGCAAATATAGATTTAAATAAACAAGATGAAGGAGGTCTTGAAAGATATATGAGAAGGGTTGATTTGAAAACAATTCTGAAGTAAGAATAAAGAACACGACAAACAAGTATACCCAAAAGGATTTACACTTGAATGCTTGAATTGAATCCGATTTATATCGCCACACAAAGAAAAATCCACTTTCAATATTTTTCTATCAATTTTATTGTGCAAGCTTTTTATGTAAGCACATGAAGTAAAGGATTTAATAATCGAATACCTGGAGTCCAAGAGGGTGGAGTGCCAAACCTGCCAAACATGAATATAACGCAGTCAAGTATAATTTGTGTACGTAAATCAGATTATGTAAAATTGTACTACGGAAAGTACTTAATGTACTTAAGACTTGCGGGCATGCAGATGTTGTTGAAAATGTGCTTTCAGAATATACAAGTAACGAAGAAGCAATTTGTTCTTGTATATAAAGACCGGCTAAATCTAAAAATTCTTTTTCTTTGACTTTCGCATTGAATACATTCTTTTCAATTTTGTGGTTTTTGAAAATACACATTGTAGACACTTTTTGAGGTTCACTTAGAAATCCCATTAAACTATTCTTTCTTCGATTATTTACGTAACTACACACTTAGAAGTAAATGCGTAACCATGACACATGGCGAGTTTCTGTGGCGGTGGGCAAACAATGCCGCTTAAATGATAATCCTAAATCGCTTTTCTAAATCTGGTAGGAGTAATCAGAGGACGAGAGACGCATTGAAGTGTAGTAACTGTCGCCACCGCCCCAGGCGCACTAGAAAATGCTTGGGAAAGTGTATACTGGCTAATCACATCATATTGCAGAATGCATTTTTTGTGTAAATGCAGCGTGCTGGAAACTTCTGAGGTGTCGACGATTTGAAGATAGGAATGCATTCTATGGTTGTTTGAATTCTCAAAAAAAAAATCTTTGAGATAATTTGTCTTCTGATGTTGTAACAAAGTGTAAATTTCTGTTTTAATTTAATTATAAAAAAACGTTAAGTACTTTTGAATGTGAACGAGAATGATGCAAATCATATTATTTGTTTAGACCTCAACAATCTTACTTATTTAAATTTTGTTTTGAACAAATATTTATATTCCAGTTATTTTTGCAAAATGTGACTCCCATTTATTTCAATCTATAGAAAGGTGCAATTCTAAAATGATTGAAAGCATAAATAGTGCAATTCAATTGCACTTTTATAAAAATCAATTAAATTGTTAATATTCTTTAATGGAACAATAAGTGCTCCTCTGTAGCTTCACTAGCTAGTCATAGCGTCAATTTTTACTTAACTAGGTGGTACTAGTTTTCCTCTTTTTTTTCAACTTATAAAACATAATAAAGATAAATGTGTTTTCCTCTTTCGCTTAAATCTTCCTCTTATAATATAAAAGCAAGATGCCAGGCAATACAATAGACAATGCAAATTTAAGTAATGCACCTTCGTAAAAATAAATACAAAGAATACAAAGGTGCTAAAATATCTCCAGTCAGGAAATTGGCTGACGACTTTACTTACGTCACAAGACGGCGTCTTTAATTTTCATGCATAGGTCCAATAGGTTTTCTTGCCTCACGACCGGGCAAATGCCCTACATTCTTCCAAAGCAGAATAAGACGCGTTTTCTTGTTTTACTCCGCTGAAACACATCAAACAAACTAGGTGCGCAGCGGCGCCCTTATTACGTATAATATAATTCACACATCATAAAGTTTCATTGCCATAAACGCATCCAGCATGAATTGGAGAACGAGCTCCGAACAATGGCGTGACATGATCGTCGACGACGTTTTGGCAACTCAATGTATAATGAATAATGCCGCCAAAGCCAGCGTCGGCCGGTGTTTGCAGTATTTAGCACGTTTTAAGTGACTTCGGCACACAATAAACGTTACTGACCTTTTCTAACCTTACGTTAGTTTCATTCCGGGCAAATGTAACCGTGCGTGAGGTAATTAAGACGGACGAGATTTTAACAGGTTTTAGAACGAATTTCTTAGGAGTTACACTTTTCTATATTGAAGTTGTCAGAACTTCCAAAAGCCTCCAGGAAAATTTATGGAAATATTTACGGTTTTGTGAGATGCTTTCAATGGCTAAACGCGTTTAAAATCTCATAAATGATTTTTTACTCGGGTACGTTTTACAAATGACTCTCAAGGATTTCCATTCAAAAAGCTTGGGACAATCATGGCAGAAAGAAGAGTGGAATTTGACTAAATGCAGATGGTTGGTTATAAAGATATTACGTAGCCTGGTCAACGTTACTCATCTTTTATTTCGCGCTCCAATGCGTCTCGCATGGGGGAATCTGTGATATACGAGGGTAGCTAGACCCGCGTCCAAATTAATTTCGACAGGTTCTGATTTTTTTTTCTTTCCTTAATTACAATATCCCGATTATACGTTAATAACCATGATCGAATTGGAGTGCATATCGAGTCTGGCCTCTTTTTTGAATCAGGACACGCAGATCACTATTTTGTGCAGTGTTCGATGTTTTTTCCGCCAACATGGATTTGCGCTTTTTTGCTTTCTTCTCAGATAAGGTGCGCATTCGAATTCGGCCGGCCTTGCATACCTCTGAAATTGTAGAGTTGAGCCAGGGGCAAACAATAGACGCAACGTTGACAGAGAAATTATATCATTCGATGCCACTCTCTGTAACCGGCAAGCGTGGAATAGACTGAGAAGACGAATTTGATTGATGTGCTTTCAGAAGATTACGTCGGATTTGCCGTCGCCTCTTTTTATTCAGATGTTTTTCTATTTAGCGGAAATAGGATGGAACCACGTGACGCATTGTTTTATTCAGATACTTTTAGTATAATAGATTTCAACTACGTCATGTATGATTTACGTAATTGTATGCAGTCAACGTTTTGTAGTGCAAATGTTGACTGCATACAATTACCACTTGGATATAATACAAATTTTAGTTTGTTCTATTATATGTCCAACATAAAATTTAAACAAAAACAATTCAATGTGTAAATAACTTAACCCAATTATAATGTAAAATTGAAAATAACAGTTTGCAAGAAAAATGACAATTTAAAGCCGACGTCTGTTTTGTTCCACATTATCCCGTTTTTAGGATAAGTCACTCTTAACATTTAAGGACTTTTTGTGTTTATGATAATAAACCTGAAGTGCTATCAAATTAATATGTGAAAGTGTGGTTGAAAGTTCGCGTCTGCTTGCATTGTGGACTAGGTGTACAGACAAATTAAAACGACAATCGTCGTGAGAGTGTAACTACAAATTGCAATTTCTATCAACATAATGATATTAGAGAGTTAATTGTTATTCTTGGGGCGTACTGTAATCATGCCAGATACCGACAACGTACTTGACTGCATCAACTATTAGCAGGTTATTAGCAATTATTGAGGCGGAATTCTGTGAGAGTATATATTATTATATTGAATATGCACCTCGCTGTCACTGCTACAGTCAGACGGCTTACTGACTGTGCTACGGAACGGGGCAGTAAATTCGTTAGAATTATCAATGTTGAATTAGTTCTCATAAAAATTTGATGATTTTTATGTGGAACAGTGTAATAAACGGTAAATATTTTCTGTATAATGTAGATAGTAGACCGAAAAAAATATCTATGAAAATTGTATATAAAACTCAGTTATTATTGCTGTTCGTGAAAGTTCAGGAAAACGGGTACTTGTTTCCATGCCTGTCAGAAAGGTATTCATTTGAACTCATTTATTAACACTGACAGCCTTTTCTTGACGTAAACATTTCGAGAACCCTAGATTTAAAAGTTCTAAAACCATTTACACACATTTACGTCATGATAATTATAACGTATGTATGTTTTCTTGGAAATTGTGGCTCACATTTGGGCTAGTCAGTAGATTTGTAAGAACCCATGCAGTTCGCATCCATCTTTCCGTTGAATTATTAGTATAAATGGTAAATATTAAGCTAAAAAAAATTCCAGATAAGTTCAAACACTAAAGTAACTCTCAGGAATGGCAAGGATTGAATTCCGAGGACGAGCTTCTCAGAATCTTTTATCTTGCCACATTGCCACGATAGAAACGCATTTACTTATCTCAATCTGAACCGTATTACACAAAGCACTAAGAACCACCGCCGCGCTTTTTTCCATTACGACTTTTCTTGGTGACATGGCTCGTCTTCACTCTCAATCTTTTTTTCCATCGCCGCGAAACGCATTCATATTCCTGTTTAGTATCAGAAGCACAAGAGCGCGCACGTTGTTTATAAATGTGCGGCTTGAGATTATTACCGAGATTTACGGATGCAAAGATAACGTTCATCGGCGTTACCTCGATGACTGAAAAGGTTATAAAGCAGGTACACCTGTCTGAGACAACACATTGTCATCAGGCTTGTAGGCCTGCTTGAAATTATAAAGTAATGTTTGAAGATGTTTTTACCTAAACATAGTGGTTTAAAGTAAAGTGGATGGGGTACCGTGTTTCCATCAATTTCAACCAAAAAGCATCAAATTGTTAAGAGCTTTATTTGGTACGTTCATTTACTCATTACAGTCGATTCTTTGTTTATAATATATTAATTTGCAAAATCTTAAAAATAAATCATATTTTTTTATTATTTATTTTTCAGTAGAATGACAAAAAATTCAAAGTAAATTTATTTCTTTATAGATCGTAGAAACAATTGCCAACTTTTCTGGGTTTTGCCAACAGACTCTCCAAACGGTGCATTAATTTTTGTCGCCGATATTACTAAGATTGGTTAAAAATTAAAAGAACTTGCTCACCTTTTCTGAACTACTTTTCTTATATTTTTTGAAAGTATACTTTATTTCTATATATTAAGTTAATTTTAATTCTAAGATGCCTCGCTCAATAGCGCAGTCGGTAAGCCGTCTGGCTGCAGCAGTAATAGCGAGATGCATATTCTGCGAACATAGGGTGCAAATCCTGCTGGGGGTATATTGAATACAATATACACTCTTACATAATTCAGTCCCAATAACTGCTAGTAACTACCCTGGTAGTTGATGCAGTCAAGTACGGTGTCGGTAATCGGTATGGTTGGTTGTTGTACACTCCAAAAATAACAAAATAACAATTAGTTTTAAAATTTATATATTCCAAATTATTTAAATTAATTGCCCCAACCCATAAATTTCTTTAACAAGAAGAAGTTTATAAATATATTAAAGCTAGGCTCAATTCAAATGTGAGTAATAACAGATTAAAGTTCGGTTGGTTTTTGAAAACTATTATTTGAAGTGGCCTCGAGGCAGGAAATTAGGTCTAAAGTTTTAGGTATTTCGCTGCATTCCGTTTGGAGGCAAAACGATCTAAAATGGAAAATTAAGTAAACTATATTTAATAAATAGTTCTTTGTAATAATTTAATAATTGTAATGATTTAAAGGCACCCTACAAATCGCCAAAGCGTGTTAGATACAATTTGGACCGTTTATCCTTTTTAGTGAACAGATGTCCGTCACCATATGCATGCAGCACCTGAACCAATTTAATTATATCAGTTTTAGCGTTCTGTACATAAAATAACAGAGCCGCTCAAATTAAAAAATCTAATAGAATAATGTTTTAATTAATAAAGCTATTTTGAATGACAAGCAGCGCGGAGTGCACTTCAATTTATGATTCAATTTTCGTACATTCTGTGTTAAAAATATTATTACATCATTATTTAGAAGGAATCGTTTTTACTACAATAAATATGTAGAGAAGATTGAATAATATTTTACTGTGTACTGCTTTGTGCATTTTAAAATTAGGCAAGTACAAATATTATATGCAAGTTTACTTTCGCGTTCATTAATTGTACTCTGAAATTAAAGAAAGAAAATTAAAATTGTAGTATATTGTGCTTGTATGTAATTAATTTAGTGTTGGTTTATCATACAAAGTAATTATAAATACTTTTTCAAGTTTCTTTATACCGTATTGAATTGTATTGGTATCATCAATGTAGTTTAATTTGAATTTATGTAAAAAATTGGTATCCCAAACATAAACTTCAAGTAATGATTTATCATTTGCATGCGAATTTACCGTATAATACATAACAATTAGAGATTTCATGGAGTGTTTCATATAAATAGATATAACACTAATTTGGAAACTAATGAAAGTTTATTAGAGTATTGTTGAGTGTGTTTAAAATGTGTTTAAAG
This sequence comes from Diploeciton nevermanni, assembly GCA_027575565.1. Taxonomy (NCBI): domain Eukaryota; kingdom Metazoa; phylum Arthropoda; class Insecta; order Coleoptera; family Staphylinidae; genus Diploeciton; species Diploeciton nevermanni. Next base: position 306,386 of record JAODIE010025120.1, read on the forward strand.
TTTATTATCTACATGAAACTTGACTATAACACTAATATTCACTTGGTATAACGTTTTCGAAGGCGTGTTGCCTTCTTATACTATACTGAAGAAGGCAACATGTCTTCAACGTTATACCAAGTGAATATTAGTAGTCAGTGTTACAGTCAACTTTCAACAAGATAATGTTTAATATCTAATATGTAGCTATAACACTTACTAACTTGTAATTTGTAAAATGTTTTCGGCTTGCTGCCTTCTACTGACGATTTATAAATCAATATTAAGTAAATGTTATATTTAAGTTTTATCTACATGATGTAAGTCAATGTATATTCCAGAAACAATAAAGAAAATAGTAATATTTATATGGTAATTATTATTGTTCCAATATGGGCGCTATCAAACTCATATTACGAAAGGCATTGCAAACAGACTATAATTGAGTTTTTACTACGATAATTTCGTAATTATTTATATAGTAATATTGTACATAATTTCCCAAACATCTCCGACACTTCACCACTTCACTCATTATAATTAGATCGCAGTCTGCATCTAGCAATACCCTGAAGAATAGAACCCGCACAACGAGCAATGACGAAAAATGCTAACTAGCTGATTGCCGTTGGCAGACATTTACGACGGTGGACAATGATAGAAAAATAAAGCGTGGATAATAAATTGGCGCTTTTTGTGCAACGTCACATTGTTTGCGGCAGGCTAGCACGTCCGCATACAAATGCGCGGACTGGATGGGCGACAAATAATAAAATTGAATTATGCTTCGAACGTTTGTCATCGGCTTATGAGTTTCGCCAGTAACCGTTCGCCAAACGCCTTGTTTTTCGAATGCACCTGATTAAAACAATGCAACTCTCAACTGGGCAGCGCAAAAAACATCCGCATCTTCGCCTGCTGAGAAGATGCAGTTCCCCGAAGAGGTGCTCGCATTAAAGTGTTAAGTTAAGATGTTTATGATATATGAGTGGTGAGCAGACAATACGTTTATGATAATTGTACGCCCATGGAATTCTTCGAATGCGCGCTCAGCGCAACAAAAAATGGCACGCCTTAAAGATGACGAAGCGACTGTCGACTCCAATCGGTTTTAGTTTGAAACGATGAAGGCCATGAAATGTCGCTGGAAGCACCTATAATGATCATATTTACGCTACGGATGTACTGCAATTGCTATTGTAGAAAGTAGAATAATCTAGGATACAACTGAATAATAAAACAAACGTTCAATATCAATCATAGACGAAATTATAGCTTTGTGCTTTCTTATAAATTTGTCAAAAATCACGTGGTGCTTATAGTCCACAGATAATGAAGTAATGATTCGAAGCTATTATGGTATTAAATCCCACGTCAATGTCAAATGCAAAGTAAGATTTTTATTTACCTGTTGCGTACATCTTATACACATCTTCCTGACGCTGCCTCGAAATTGTTCGTGATTTATTTCTCAGCACAAATGCGCACTATGTAATTGGTTTGGAGCTCCAAGGGAAGTTTTGCGTTCAGATACTTGATGATTTTCGAAATTGCAGCTCAGGGTATAAGAAGACCACAAATTGTGTTATATATATATATATCATTAACGCTACCCTCAAAAATGATTGCCTTGCACGAGCAATATTTCAATTGATTAGCAAACAATTGTATTGTCTTCATCTAGTGGCTGATTGAACAGAATTTAATTAAGTAATTGTTTCCTTCATTCTTCACTCAACAATCATTTAGTCTAGAAGTTGGCAACCCGCGGCTTTTGCAACTGCAACTATGTACGGCCTGCTAAAACACTAATATAATTTAGGAAGAACACAACACATTTATCGCGTGAGCGTACCATTACAAATTATTGTTTTCTCTAATCGAACTGTATTATATTCATGCGTCAACATTTGGCCTATTTAGTTTCATTAATTTCGTCAACACAGCAATAAAATCAACGCTTTATTAGACTTCACTTGACTTGGGCAGTGCGTGTGTACGCCACGCGTAATCCATAAATTCGGAGAGATTAAATGTGTGTTACTGAGTTATTCGTTTATCTTACGTCGAACCGCGAAGGTCACTCTGTCCTAGGCTTTTAGAAGTGTCAAAGTAGTTAGTTATTTACGTGTTAGCGTTGCCTCTGTGCCACCTGCGTGCCTGTATTCCAATAGGAAATGAGAAATGTATATTATTTTTAAATTATTGCTAAAATTATTAACGAGGAAAATTGCGAATTTATGAAAAGTGGACTTTTGATTAATTTTACTATTAATAATTACAATAAAGCACTATACTTAATTTACAAAGAATCTGAATGTTCACTCAGAGAATTCATTATGCGTTTCCACTACGAGACAAAACACAAAAGTAAATCTGATCAATTTGAATCTTACAAATCATTAGAAGCAAAACAAAATGTAAGGAACGAAGTTCAGCAATGCTCAAAACATCCTTAAGTATTTCGATATTAATTGCAGAACATAACAAGCTATTCACGGATGGTGAGTTTATTACAAAATGTATTTTGGCTGATGGTAATGAAATTTGTTCGTAAAAATTTAAAAAACGGTTATTAGTTTGTCTGCACATACAGTAATTCGTCGAATTGAAAATAAATCAACTTCAATCAATTGTGTAATAAATTATAGGAAAGTTATGTTGATATAAATTTACTATAACGCTTTGCTGTTTGTTTAAATCAAAATGTAGAACGAGCTCGATAGATAAAAATTTAGAAAATTTATTGAGAATCTCCCAAACACAACCGAACTTCAATGAATTATCAAACAATATCCAAGAACATTGTATTGAATTTTAATTAATGCATAATTTGAAAGATGTACTATTTTCGTAAATATTTTATACTTACATATTTATACATATGTAGTTGTATAATTTTTGTTCTCTAGCATTATTGTTATTACTCTTGATTTAGTTGCTATGTTGACCGGTGTGTTTTATAGATATGTTCCATTCTTGATTGACATTCTTGCTCATCGATTAACTGTTCACTCATTCTCTCGCCGAAGCAGTTGTGATTTGATTGCAATGCGCGAAATTCGTCAGCGAAAGAACGGAATCAACAAAATCATTAATTGGAATGAACCTTGGAAGCGTGTTTTTTATTCCATATTTGCTGGCGGTAAAATCAGAGAGGTTTAGATATTTTTCTGCTCGGATAAACACAACTGCGGCAGACGCTCAATGCTTGGCAAGAGTTGAAGACAAAAACGGGCACTTTATATCGATCTGACTGGATATGGCCACGCTTGACGGATTTCTCTCTTACTTTATATGACTGAAAGCCACAAATTCGCAAACGTATCACATTAGTACATTCGTAATTTGCCCTGCAACTGGCGAATATTGGCAGAGTCTTGGTCAGCTTTATCCCGCCTCATCCTAACTTTTTGCATGCTTGTTGGCGCATTTCTTTTGATACCTAAAATCGATATGCTCATATGTGCATATGCGTACTATCTATATATGTGATGTGCGTACCCAATTCACATACAAATGAGACCGCGTCTTATAAAAGCACTCGTGTTCGCGTAATATGTCTGCCATCTTCACTTCATGATACGAGCAAGTTGAATGCTTCACTCGAATGATTCTTGAAGCACGATCATCGGCGACGATTACACTTCATAAGCGACAGTTGCGTTGACTTTTTATTTCTTATCTCCACTGTTCCTACGTCTGCTTAGTTATATTTCTCCCAAATGTCCGGGGCAATGTGCAATGATGATAGGTTGTCATCTGTTAATATAAAACATTGTATTTCATGTCTAGCATCCCTTTAAAAAATAAAAGTGTAAACTTTGGCAAAACAGAAGTGTAATAGCTAAATGTCACGAATTCTGACTAGATCAGATTACTACTATTAGCTTTGTGTAAGAGCTGAATTATTTACAGCTACTGCCAACGTTGTTTATGTTCTAAACCATCGGTTTTAAAATAAAAATTCGAACCAGGAAACTATCTTCTTTTCTCTACTTTTCTAATTTCGTTGGGGGTTGATGTTTCATATAAGAGGAGTACGCAGCCAAATCCGCATAATATAGTAGCAGACATTCCTGCAATGACATAAACCTGGCATGCGATGCCAAATTCGTTGAAATTGTTGGAAACCCTGGAATATAAATCGAAAGGAAGCTTATGCAGTACGGGATGATTCAGAACGGAACACATGACTTGCGTAGTTGTAACATTTGAGGATGTCCGCTCTTTGAGATTGTGCATTTCCCAGTAGGAAAGACAAATACGGTGCATTCTTCAATGCGTTACGAGTCCTCGAATATGAGACACTTTCCTGCATGTTTCTGATCTAAATATATATTTCTAAAGGATGGTATTGAGTCAATCCAGTAAAGTGGATTATGTTCGGGTTCATACACGTTTTTCGGTTTAAATGCTGCAAGGTGCTTGTAGCGCAAGGGCAAGTTTACCATCTATAGCCACCCCTATTTTCGTATACATTGTAGCACCAGAAACTAACCTCCTTTGTTACAAGTCAAGTGCAAGTGCAAATCATGTGAAAATGTTACATCAGTCTTTCGTGATGAAATTCAATTTATATTTTTGTATGCCTGCGAATAAATATAATATTATAATTTAGTTTTTGTAATATTTTGAACATTAAATTTAGTTACTTATTTCTAAGTTATGATCTGAATTTGCTAATATTTATAAGACAAGATCAGATATTTTTCTAACGTCAGTTTTAAACATTTTATAATGGTCGAAAAACAAAGATAACTGCTTATAAATTGATAATCTTCTTCGATGACTTCTTCCTTAGCCTGTGTAACTGGTCACTGGTATTCTTCACTGATTTTTTCTTACGCTATAACTAAAGAAATATGGATACTTACTAAGAAATTTTGAATAGTCAAATCCTTCAATTACAGATCAAATAGCAGAAATACTGTTGAAAACTGAGCAGTCACATCATCACTTCACATATCTCCATCAGGTCAATGCCATCAAGAAGAGGGTGCGACTGTCTGAAGCAGTCCTAGGCGTTGACAACCGCGCGACATCAAAGCGGCTCTACGCTTCATTATGGTTAATTTCTCTTTTCTCCGGCACGTTGTTTCGCGCACGCAACCATACACTCCGTCACCCTCCGCGAGATACATACGCACTTAGCGCGTATTTCATCGCCATCCTGGTAAGCAAGCCCCCATCCGGAGACACATCAAACTCAATGGAATTCTTTTAGGTTTTGGGTGCGCAAACGAGACCCGCACCAGCTTTACCTCATCATCTTCGTCATCCATTGCGCAATTTACGCCAGCGCCTTAACCCTCCATCATGCGCATCTCGTGTGCCAGTTGCTTTCCTCGGTTCTTAGCTCTCAACACTAGCAAGAGCAACCCTCTATGGAAACAGTGTTTGGTCGCACACTCTGCCAGCGGAGAACTGAGTGCTCGTTGATTTTCAATTTTCGTAATTTCCGCTTCACATTACTTAGCACTGCTCGCCCTTACTTAGTTGGAGTTACGTAAACAAGGTTGTTAACAATTACTTCCTCGTTTGCTGCTCCTTCGGGATGATCGAGGAAACGAACCTGTACGCATGTAGACACAAAAGAAACTTCTACATGTTCCCCTTATTTCTCCCATGGGTAAAAAATAAATTTAGATGGACTTATGTTTAGTCCAACTTAGTCCACGCATAGATTATAGGGAAGCTTGTTCCGAGTAGCGAGTGTACTATTGTTATCATTGCCTAGGTGGCGCAATTGTACTTTATTTAAGATTATACTGTCGACACAACCGGTGAGTAAGAATAGTCATCCCTCATGGGACGGCCATAGGAAGCACTGTGAACATATTATAATACCCCCTCGGCTGGCTTTCGCCCTGCAGTTTCTCATAGCATCGAATCTCTCCTGGTGCCATCACCGTGTAATTGGATCTTTCTACATATACATACTGTGTTGTGAAAAAACGCGTACCTAGTAGCTGGTGATCGATTGAAGAGCACATTCATACATCACACTTTAGAAAGAATCTAGAATTACATTTCCTGTTTGACAATAGTGCCCTCATCTTTCCAATGCAAACTCCATATTTTCATACCCACCTGTAGAACTTGTGTAAATCTGACATCACCCTGTAATCTGCTAAAAGTGCCAAACTGGAATACCAAACTGTCGAAGTACGCTGTTGCAATCGTCTTATGGCGGGGGAGAATCCATTCTATGAATCATAACCGGACATGAATCTATTCTATTTTCAAATTAAATCGAACCAGTAATGCATAAACAATTGGGATAATGCCAATTTAGGAGAAAGGATCAGTTATATAGAGGAATTTTAATTATAACGTCATAGATTTCGAGATTAACTTGTCGGAAATAATTTATTCAGAATAGTTTGTTTATGTCGTTTGCAAGAATATGCCTGTGATAATTTCATAACCCAGGTATATCTCGTGGTTTTATTATTATCAGTACTGAAGAGGGCAGCAAGCCGAAAACGTTAAGTTTCATCTAGATAATGAATATAAAACACTTCGTAACCGCACTCAACGATACTCTTGTAATTTTATATTTAATTATTGAAAATTGCGAGACATCATTACGTTTTCGTATAGTTGTTTCTACTATGTAGTAATTAAGATAAACTTTTTACTAAGAATGACATCCTCATATAGAATTTGCTTTATATTTTTGAATAAAACAATCAATTATTTAAACTTGTAAACAATTTGAACTGGAGTTTTTGAATGAGGCGTTCACTTCCATAATATAATAATGTTGTACGTGGCGCTCTTCGTGAAATATCATGAGAAAAAGCGAAATAAGCGGCGAACTCTTTTCCAGCCGTCACGTAATGGAGAAATAAGTACGCACACTCAAATTCGTAACGTTTCAAACATTCCTTCCATTATTTCCATTATGTCATTGCAGCCTCTCACATAAACTTATGGAATATAATATCTCCTTTGATATCTACACAGAACTGTAACTAGAGCGCAAATTATTGAAATTTATATAGAAAATTGGCGAATTAAATCAGTAATGCAGTAATGGGCAGGCAGCTCACCTGTAACATCGGTGCGATTGGTGGCTTGACTCGGAATCTTCATTCGACACGCTCATTCTTCCTTTTTTCAATTTCTGTAATGGCCATTTTGCCATTTACTGGTATTGCTACGAGTACTTATTTCTGCTTATTGAAATACCTAGCTCTGCAACCGCATCTAGCGCCATAATAAAAATAGGAGACTCCTCGAGAGAAAGAAGTGGCTTGGTTAATGGCTGCTAAATGAAGCGGATAATTAAGTTGTGCTTTGTTCAGTTAGTTGGCTTGGCGACTTTTTCGTTCTCAGTCCAGTGGCGATCAGGATCACCAACATATATTTATAAAAATTAATATCCATACAATTTTATCCGGCTTATCCGATAGAGTGATCCAAAACGCGACGAGTAGGCAAAAAGCATTAGGGCAAAACGAATGAGTCTGTATTAGGAAAGTAATAAGTGCCGAATAATGGAAAACTTTCGTATGCCATACACGCACTCAAATAAATTAGAAAAGTTTTTCTAACAAATAAGCATTGGACGAATGAATGAATGGATGGATGGATGGATGGATAGGCGGATAGCCGCGGAGTTTGTTGAAAATCAATGTCAACGCGGCACGATGCCCAGTAGTCGAAAAGACTGAAATGAAAAGTCTGTTTAGAGAAAATCACTTTTAGAGAACGCGTTTTTCTAAATTGCTTCTAGCAATGAACTAAACTGGTTCTTTCTCTAATCGAATGGTACGAATGTACGAATGGATCAATTTGATTTGTTTCAGCAACTCACTCAAGAGTAGTTGTAATTAAACGTAATTCATTATCAGATGCAGTTCCGGTATGTAATTAAGATCGTATATGAATCAATCATCCTCTTGTAGTTTTCGCAGTCTCGGCACTGAGATCAAAGAATCTGCGAATCTTTGTGCTCGACTAAACACGCCATCCTGCTGCATCCAGCAACTTCGGGTGTTGATATTTGCTATATCGTTTCATGCTTTCAATGCTTCGGCTTCATTGCGATAAATCAAATGCTCAACGATGGGCAACGAATAAAAAGCGATTATTATTATAACGTTCCCCAGCGTTCGCGGACTACGACTAGTTAATCGCGTCGCAGCGTTCTGCTGCGCCCGGCATCTTCATGCCTCAGTAGATTTAACTTGACGCGGCGATGCACGTTCACTGAGGATGGCGGCGCACATGCGACAGCACACTCTTTGTACCCGACGCAAACGAGCGTCGTCAACAACGACGCATTGTTGGCCAGTTGCTTGATGAACGACTCGTGACGTAGGAAAACGCACGATATCATATTGCCACTTTTGCATTAGCGTTGGCGTTTATTCTAATTGGCAATTTTCTCGTCGATGTTACTCTTGCACTCGTTACGCCTACCATTACTCACGTAATGGTCACGTCAGTGCATGCGAGGCAGGAGACGCGCCAAACTGATGTCCCTGTCCCTGTGAGATTGAAGTAAGTAAAACGAATGCGCGACATTGGCAAAAATGTCGTTTGAATTGGACCCGACAGTGTTTTTAATGAGGGCACCAGGTAATGAGGTGGACGGCGTGTACGAAGGAACGCGTGAGCTAAAAGAATCCGCGATGAGCAGTCGAGGAAAACACGCCGGGATTCAACTGATCAATGCAAGGCTAACTTCATTGCACGTGCATTTATCAGTCAATCAAACGACACACTCCCAATCAGCCGGCCAACCAGATAGAGGGCCGATGCACTGCATTGGAGCTGAAATAAACGTCGGGAGATCAACGGAGGAATGCTAATTACCAAATTCTTCTCTGCGGACAACTAGAGCAAATTTGTATAATTGGATTCCGATGTAGCCCTATTAGCGATTGTTCTCTAATTGATGTTTTTGTGCGAAAGCTTAACCAAGATCAACCGTACCCTGTTTTGCTATATTCATACATGCACTAGTCTACCTAGATCTAATATTTCTGACGTTCCTTAGTAGGCATCTATACAAAGAGAAGCGTGCCACTTGCACGCGTCCGAATTCCTCTCACTTCATGCTGCATTGCACTTTCCCACTGCATCTAACCCAACGTGTCGCCCCTTTTTCTTCCAGCGGATTTGCACTGTCTAGTGTACTTTATTTCCAATCTCTTCATCGTTGTTATTGCTATCGTTTCGACACTAGAAGGGCGCATCACGCGCATCTCTTGTCTGATCGTGTGCACACTTCAACCAGCAGTTAATTTCAATGCGCTCACTGGTTTCCGTGGTATTACAAAATGAGTGTACTGCGATGGGCCTTTCACGGTTATTTATGCGCAATCGGATGTTACTAATACGCAAAATGTGTGTGCGTATTAGTATGATCTATGTGCGGGGTCGTCCTTTTCCATTGACATACTGCCTAAACACAGGGTGTTTGAAAACGATACTGGTTTACTGCAGCAAAGTTTGAAGATTCTTCTGGCGATTTGGTATTTACAATTTGAGCGGAATGATAGACCAGAATATATTCATATCATTCTAGTTCTTGTATCAACTTGACGACAGTGCATCCTACTACAAATACGCATAGAGACGACAAAAGTTGAATTTTATGTGCAAATGCACATAACGAGCAAACGAGCAGCGACGAGCAAAATTTATGCAACACTGACATTTTCGTTCTTGCTTTCTTTGCTGATAAGATTTGATCGATTAGCATTTAAATGGTGAAGTTTTAAAAACTGCTGTCGAAATTGGGCGTCCACGATCATTAGTTTCACGCCAAAAAAAACATCTGAAATATTGCATAAATGATTTATTCATTCAGCGTCCAAACAAACATCGAACATGATAAATCGTCGAATCGAAGATTCAATTACGCATCGATTGAGCATTTAAAATGTTTGGCGCATGCCAATCTGGTAAACCCGTGGTATCTGGCGACTGCCAAACATCATACATAGTCTTCGCATCCGGTTTACAATTGAATTGCGATAATGCAATCTCCTTCGTTATGATGATTACATATGAATGCCATTGTACTGGCATGTCTCGACTACACAACAAGTAAAGCTGCGTCGCAACAATCACCATAGTTGTTCTCGACTTCTTACACTCCCACCAAATTTTCAATTTAATATTCGTTCAATCCCAAAGCTCAAATTTAAGACAGCAGAAATGGCAATGCAAATACAAAATGTAAATCTATATGTAAATTCGACGGGAACGTATTCTACTCTTTCTTTGAATGCACAGAGTTGCTGATTAAATGTAACTATGCTTACTTGGTTAGAGAAAGAAGTGAATGAAAGCACTGCTTATGAGATTGAAATAAAGATGTAATATGAATACAATGACATTCACCCACATTCGTCATCAGTTTAATTTTTCTCTTCAAGAAACAATCCTGCACGCAACAAAGCAAAATTCTTTATTTCATCGAGGTGATTATCTTATTCTTGCTGACGCATTGAAGTGGAACTTAAAAACGTGTCTGATTCGACAAAGAAAACGTGGACGAACTGCACGAAATAATTGATGGCAGACCTGCAAAGATGAGGGGGTGAAGCGCTCGATGATAATGTGCAGATAAACATTACCGACGCGTTTGTTGTGCTTGAGGTACAACAAGTTGAGCACCATCGGCGAAACTCATCAAGTGAAGCACGGCGTGTAGCGTTGGAAATCACGTTCTTCAGTGCAAGTTCACCTAATTATTATCGATTTTATTGATCAAGTGTTATGAACATTTATTATTATATTGGTGTATTTAAGTTGTATTTTAGTCTGCTACAGTATAGAAAATTTTTCATATCATAAAGATTTAAATTTGGTGTCTTTCATTTCACATTATATTTGAAGTATGCCTCGCAGAATCTCGATATCTACGCCAATCTTTCAAAGTGTTATTTAGGATTTTCAACATACCTGAATCATTCATATCAGTGTATATCTTGTAACATCTCGTTTAAATCAATATCTAAATATTGTGCACTGAGGAATAATAACATATCGTATGATATAATTGGATGGATATTATCTCTAGTGGAAAATTAAAGTATTCATTTATCTAGATAATATATTTTCATAACTTTTGCCATCCGCGTATTATCAATAAAATGGCATGTAATTACATTTGTTTACAGATAAAATCATTTCCACGCAAATTGGTTTTGTTGCAATATTGTTATTTATATTAGAGTTCAGCAATATTATTGAAAATAACATCAATATTTGTTATTTCACTACAAAAATATTTAAAAAAGGAAATATAAAGATTTGAATTAAATAAAATAATATCAATTATATTTGTGAATTTTGACTTCGGTGGACTTCGGGTTTGAATCCACCCTTCCAATAATTACTAATAACCTCAGTGGTTAATGCGATATAATTGAATTAAAAAATACTTGTCAGTATAAATAAAGAATATATTATTTTTGTGATAACTTTAATAACTAAAAATATTCATATGTACTTAGAAAGATTAAATTAGTTAAAACATAAGAAAGCTTTTTACGTCTCATCCATTTTTACATAAGATAGATCTCTATAAATTTAATGACACGAATGAATTTATCTTATTATACTACTTTTCCTATCGTCCATCTATATATAGATGTTCATGTAGCTCACATGATGATTACATTCTTTTTGTGATGTGACCTCCGAATAACCCTTTATGAAGAAACGAATTTGATTATGGGTCGCAGCACAACGAGCCCAGCATCGATAACCTATAATCTACTGACTCTATCACAAATTCAAGATTACTACATCATTCCATGCACATGTGCCACTCCACATCGTCCCTACATAACGTCGTAACTACATTTGATCCCAACAACAAACGTGTATTACTTTAGTTAATGCAGCCAAAAGAAGTATTACGACAAGCCAATTTTGTTGGCCGATCGATCCACGGCATTCTTCGCAAGCACTCTTATTTTTACGAGTGGTAATGATGCCACTAAGAAATGTATTTACAAAACCATCGAGGATGTTTGGGTAACAGTTGCAAATCAAACTTGTACATAGCTAAAATTATCTTGAAGTTGTGTGATACGTGAGACTATGCCTCTTGAGGAAGTTAGGCGCCGATGTTATGAATTGAGAGGACGGATGTTGAAGTCGCTGTCTGTGGAAAGAATACTATGGGAAAGTTCATCAGGTCACTTGTTCCCAAACGTAAAAACGCTTCCGGTTCATATCGCCCCAAACGAAGAATATTTTGTGGCTTACCAGTCGTCCAGAAATCGGCTTCAACATGTGGTTTCTCGGCTATTTGCTTACTGTCGTCTTCAACTTCCCACTTACATGGAACTCCTGATCGGCCTGGAAGTAAGATTTAACCACTGGAAACTTGATACTTTATCCCTCCTTCCATATAGGTTGAATGGTAGTGTTCTTGGCTGAACCATAAAAATAAAAAAAATGTTTTTAAATATGACACCAGTATGTCCATGCAAATCGTCACATCTTGCTTTAACTTGCTGAGCATTATGTGCACTGGCACAGGCTTATATAAAGTGACATGTGCGAAATAAGTCCCATGACACTGTAAATCATGTGATGAGCGTGCAGAATCGATGGACGCACGCCAAGCAGCAGGGACATTATAAATTTAATAGTGGTGCAATCACTAATCCATTCCAGAGAAAGAACCAGGTCATGTGGTGGTGAATGAAGGATCGTTGAAGTGCAACGCTAAAAAGAATATAAAAGAAGTCGTCAATTTGCAGTCTGGCGTGTATATTGCCCCTCTCGTAACATACGAAATTATAGTCATTTTCGCAAGAGATTTGGCGGGTTGGCTTACAACGTATTGTTGGCTGTGTACATCCAGTATTGGTAAATTATAGGCATCGCGTCGACCCTGGTGCTACGCGTGCCGGTGTCTTTGAGGGTGCATTCGCGTGTGTTGATAGGTTTAATCTTCGCACCCCAAAATTGATATTCGTGTCATCCTAGTACTTCAAGATATGTTAGATCATGTATGTCCTGCACTAACTTGAGTGCATTTTTATAGGGCCCGTGCTTTGAAGACCACTCAAATAAATCGCATCCCAGGCGTACATGCAGTCTGCAAAATTAATTTGGGCAAGGTTTAAATATTTATGCATACCAATAGTGCAGAGTTATATGATGTTTGAAAGTTTCCTACCGATAGACATTGTTGTAGATGTAGGCAACCGAAACGGAATCTTACCGGTACGGTAAGATGGTACAAACGCAGCTGGTTTTAATATTCCATTAAAAGGTTCGTAATCTGGTCTTGTTTTTCGTTTGTTTTTGAACGTTCTTTTTCCTCACACCGATCGTGCGTCGGCTGAGTTGAGTTTCATCCATGTACCTTTTGCTCTGTACGCGTATACCAGTTTGGTACTTGCTGAAATGAGCCAGAAGCATTGAAGGAAAGGACGCACGCTTGAGTGGGCAGAAGACAGTATGCAGTTCAGACTTGGTTATAAACAACACATTAATGACAAAAAAAGAGAGTTTTGCGATCTGGCGAACGACGACGATAAGTTTCGCGATAAGTGATGAACAATTGTGCTTATTGAAGATATTAATTTTGCTTTTCAATATAAGCCTTTTGTGTTTTCTTATTCGCTCTTTCTGCATTGCTCTGTATAGAGTAAAATATTGATAAACAAGGCAATGCTTATACGTTACATACATTTAATTAAGTTAATTGTTTGCATGAACGTTTTAAGTTCATGCAAACAAGTTAAAAACTCATTTTGAAACTAAGCTGTTGCATTTTATCTCCCAATGCAGCAAAAGGCAACTTTAAATTTAATTTCAAACAAATTGCAAATTATTTACTTAAAAAAAAAACGGTATTATGAATGACAACAATTATGCTTAATTAATATCATAGTATAAAAGTATAAAAAGTCATATCAAATTATTCAGCACGCTGTTAAAGGAGAATCTATAAGAAATAGTAATTAACGTTAATGTCGAACCATTACTAATGGAATTTAAGCATATCAACGAATTTCGTTGATATCGAAATAAATGGTACTATTAGCATGTACTAATAATCCCTCTCTGCGGTCCTTTATTTCGCTAAAGTATCCAAATCCTCTTCGCTATCCGACATTAGTTCCGGTGGCTGTACTATTAACGAGTTACCATATTTCCCGCCCTTTAACTGCTCCTTCTCGGAATGGAAAATTCCTTTTTTCGGTAGATTTTTCTTAACACTATCTACCACATGTGCATTATATGTACTTTTATCAGCATCCTTTAATTGTTTCTCCATGCGACGTTCTTCTTCACTATTTTCTGTTTCATCATCATTGTCTTTATTCCGTCTTTTATTTTCATCTTCCTCCTCGGAATCTTCAATCACGCCAGGATTTTCAGTAATTAACTGATCATTTTCATCTAGTTCCTTAGGTGCCGGAGCCGCAAGCCAATTCCTTCCTCCATACGGCCAGAACCAGGAAGCAATATTTGGTGGTGTTGGAGTGGGTTCCACACGGACATTGACGTTGATTTGGTTTACTTGACTTTCCGAATTACTAAGAGCATCCGAATTTAAATAATTCTCCGGGATTAATCGTCCACCATTCTTTTTCATGTTTGCAAGCATGTCATCAACGTTGTTACGCAGAGAGGAGAGGATTGGTCTAGGTGTTGGGCTGTCACGAGACGGCACTATAATTGGTTGAACTACAATGGGGTTATGAGGATTGTAAGGGCCATTATACTTTTCTGGTAGAAATTTACCTGCAGCAGATCTGGAAAAGAGATGTGGCAATGCTGGTACTTGATAATGAGGTGCAGCTACATTTGGTGCGACTCCTCCTGGAAGAGGATAATAAAACTGTGGTAAATGAAGAGAATCAATGATATGAGCAAGGGGTGGTATCATTGGATTCCAGTTAACCGCTGGTGGGTAACTTGGTTTTCCTGCACCAAAACCAACACCGGTTTGTTTTGAATCATAGGTGGTAAGTTGTGGAGCCATTTGTCCCAATATAGGCTCAGGCGAATTCTGGAATGATCTTAATTTCTCTTTATAATCGTCCAGACTTGGTAAGGGAGCTCCAACTATGGGTTCAATGTGTTCCTCATGGAATTTTTTGAATTTCTCTGCGTGTTCCTCAAGCACTGGTCCCAGATTTGGTCCTTCTCCACTTTTAAGATTGTCCATGTGCTCCTCAAACTTGTTCTTTTGTTCTTGAATGCTTTCTTGTAAGATATCAAGATTGTCTTTGTGCCACGCTTGTATATTTGCTGCAGATTCCTGAATATCGCCAAGAACAGGATTCTCTTCAATTTGTTGCTTGTGCCAGTTCTTCAAATTTTCAGCGTGTTCTCCAAAATTTTCAATCAAAGGATTGTCGGCAACCTGATGCTCATGCCACGATTTCAGATTTTCCGCATGGTCAGCAATGTTTCCCAGGAGTGGATTGTCCTTTGCTTGTTGCTCTCGCCAAGCTTTTATATTTTCCGCTGCTTCGGCCCACTGATCGTCTATGGTTTCGCGCCAATCTCCCAGCAAGTTTGCATTTAATTGTCGTTTAACTTTAGAATGTCGACGCTCATTTTCAAACAGTACCGGCAAATTGTAAAAGGTACTCAACTCTTGTACTTTTGCCAGTTGATGGTCTACGAATGCAAAAAGTCATAATCTATGCTTAATTAGAATCATAGGTCATTACCATTCAGTTTCTTTAAAATGATGCATCTACAAATGTTGCTGTCTTTGAGTTCAGCAGCTTGGCTATCAGCTTCCTTGCATATTAACCGACAGCGCATAGAGCCAACAATGTCATTGGAAATTCCGTTGACCGCGTTGTAAGCTGGGTGGGAAAATATGTGATAATATGAACATTGGCCGTAGTTCAAGTCAGCGTAGTTTGAAATAATATTTGGTAGTAACCAGGTACTTACCGTCTAGTGCGACAAAAGCAATTAACCACATTAACCGCATTTTTGTGAAATAATCAGAAGCAATTCGTAGACAGCTTATTAAGTTAATTAGTTTTAATCATGAGCAACAAACATAAAGCGTTGCGCACTAGTTGACGTCTCTGTTGGTCTAACTGGAGAAACGTGTCCGTTTTTTCATGTCCACAGAGCAACACATTGTCGACTAATCAACTTAACTAATCAACGCTGTGTTGGCAAGATGACACAATTATAAATGCCTAGTTAAGGTAAATACATACAAATTAACAAAGTGATGATCCACACGTTTTAGTGCCTACCTAGCATATTCTCTGGAATATATTGCCACAATAAATAATTAGAATTCATTCTATTTTGGATATTAACTTCAGCAAGTGGTGCGTTATCGCCTCGTAGTCAAAATAATTAAAAATCCTTTGTGCGCATTTCTTGGCAAATGCCTACGGTCAGAAATACGTCACGTTCATTAGCACTTTTTGTTGAAAACACGGCAAACCATTCGGTAGAATAGTTGAGCACGAATGCAGCGGCGCGTTTAGTTACAGAATAAAAATTGTTGGAGTGGAGTGCGGTGGGTGAGATGCACTCAGCATCGCATTGCAAGCCAGGACTTCAGCAGTCGGGAAGAATAGCAAATGGAAACTGTTAATTAGAAGCAATTGGTGCTAAACGACTGAACTAACGCTCGTATTATAAAGAATGCACACTAATTATTTACTAGCTACTGTCGCATAAGTAGGCCCATCATTATCAGCGCACGAGCAACGGATTAAACGCCGAAGACTAATAGGACGACGCGATGCGCGAATTTGTCCAACTTCGCGTGCGTGCAAAAGAATTTCTTTTGTCTCGCCATGAATTTAGTTTCTTGCACCTGCAGATTGCAACGCTGGAATGGTTAAAAGCGAGTTCTGAGAGAGTGCCATGACGACAGCATATTCAAGTTTAATTTTCTAGAGCACGTGTTCATCTCCATTGCAAATGCAGTTATTACGACTTTGATTTGCACACGTGTGGCTGGTCGTTGTCACTGTATCAGGCTGATCTTCAAGAAAAAATACATTGGCTAGGACGTTAACGTGCAGTCCTGTGCATTAAAATGACACGCTGGGATCTTGCTATGACTGTTAAATTCTAATCCTGGATTACACCTGCGCTTGCTTATGAACAGAAATTTGGAAAAAAATTATGTCGATGGATTGCTTGAAGGAAATATTTTAGAATTTCATTGTAGACTTGGTACAAAATTACATGTTGAAGCGAAAATAAATAATTTCTCCGCGGAGCAATTACCATTTCACTTGAATTGAATGCATTCAAAAGTAAATCAATGTAATTATCTATGTTTCTCCTACGTATTTCTAACAATGTGATTTTTTTACAGTGAATACTGTGTTTAAAAAATGACGCTAAGCGTAATTACACGCACTGCTTGAATTTTGATGGCTGCTTTCTACGTGTCAACAAGAAACTAGAATTTCACTTTTGCTTTACAATTTTTAGGTATCTATATTCAGGAATATAGACTACTTAGTGAATATTTAGTTGTTTTATTTGAAGATTTCAATCTCGAGCACATGAAAATCGTCTTAGGTCATATTTTGTGAAGACTGAAACTTTTGTGGATTTGCAATTGAAATCATAATTTGAATGCCGCAAACTTTGTATAGACCGATGCAATCCGCATGATAGCTGCTCAATGTAAATGTAAAGCACATTCCAATGTAATAAAATTGTACCGATGCAAAATCAAAGCAGAAAATAGAGATCTTGGGCGGTTTTTTTGCGACATTTTGCGCAGTTTTCCTTCTCTTTACCTCCAGATATGTTAATGTTGGAAAGCGTCGCGCTTCACATTGCGACTTTTTATGCCGGCTTCCTAGATTTCCACGCTTTCGTCGTTTTTGCTTTTCGTTGTGTCAATGCTTAGTAACAGCTCGGCCTGCGGTGGCGTTGTTGCAAAGGAAAATGTAAACGGCAACAAAAACCGTCTCCGCCAGTGTACACTTTTACACCAATCTTCCATCCGCAACGCATGCCTTTGCGAGTATTATACGAACGCAATTCTGTTATTCTCCAAATTCACTTGTTTCTGTGATGCTCACATTCTTTTCAACCCGGCATAAAAGACAGTTTCGGGTTACATCCGAATAATATTCCTCTGTACGAATCACTTTGTTCGACGTAATATGCTCATTTCTGTTTACGCCCTCTGTGCCTTTAAATATCTTCCTCCCATTTCGTGAAGCACCCAGACTAGAAACTCGGATTTAAAAATAGATTATTACAGGTCAAATGTGTGAGAACATGGGCTACAATTCGATCGGCAGAGGAAGTTTACGCCTACACTAGTGGGAAAACTCCATACATGACGGATATCGAAAAATCTTATAGCGCATTGTGCCAACAGTGGTAGTACGTAATGAATTTATTGAATTGCAGAAACTATTGCAATTTCTAGCCACAGCGTTTCATTCAAATATCCGTTCAAAAAGTGTTTCCTTTCTGCCATGCACTATTTTCACTTTGCTTTTCAGAGATCCTCGGTACACAGATTTCACGTTAGGAATTGCGTATTTTCCTGCTTACTCTGCTGGTCGCTCTCCCTTCTGGTGTAACTTGCACGTTAGTTTCCTGCTTTTATTGCACTTGTCGACACAGCAAGACGAACTAGGAAGAAAGCAGTAATTCCAATAGACATGGTAAACACGAGGGGAGACATTCTCGTGTGAAACGTTCGCGCCCTTTAATCAGGCACGAGTAGATTTTTCATGCACGTTCCTGCACAAATGGAAAAATTGCAAATAAAGAAATAGTTACATAAAAACGTTCTCTTACATCACCTAACAAGGAAGTAGCTTTATAAATAAGATGAATAAGTTTTTATTTCAACATTTCTAAAGCATAGATTTTTCTATTTCTTATAAAAGTTTTAGAATTTGTAACAATCCGCTTGACTGGTCTTCTAGTACTAGTTGATAGGAGATATAAGAAAGAGACAATCAGCTATCCATTGCTATCCTGGCGGTCCTCCTTTAATGTTACCCTATCATTCTTGATGATTTCCGTAACTGGCGGTGCTAGACAAAGAAATGTTACAGAATGACAATGATAAATGTATAGTTTACAACTGCAGGTCGTTGCTGAAGGGTGAAATATGTTTCCGTGTTGCGCACAGAATATCCTTCATCGGATGACTGATAAAATCAGGGGTGCTTATTGGCAACATAAATTGAAACAATTTCTTGACGTGTGAATTTTTCATATGCTCTTCGGTGCAGAGCAAAATCATTTAATTTTGCCACAGTTCAACAACGACCCTCCAGCAACTTGTCCTCGCACCCCTAAGGAGTACGCGGCAAGCTATAATACGGCTTGTGCAATGGCAAGACGCATGAGGGCTTGCCACATTGTTTTCGAATCTACGAGGTTGATGCAGATTTTCAGACTTTGCCAACATGCCCAACATTATATATTGTGGTACGTGCGGACTGCAAACCGCATACACCCGCCAAGACCTACGCGGCGGCGGCGTATTCAAATGCGTGCTGACTTGTGTGGAAATGAATAAATCACAATTTCATTACGTTTGCTCGAACGCATCCGACCATCATCCAACACAATACGCCCAATGCGCTTGTTTGCGTTTGCCTATCGAGTGTAAGCTATGAATTGACAATTAATTCGATTCCCCTCATATTCCGCAATCGAATCTAACAGGCTGGTTGGGTAACGTAGGGAAATTTTGGTTTATTTTGAGGTGCAGGAATGGCAAATATTGTAAATGTTTAAAATACATACAACCCATCATGATGCAAACAACGTATATGTAATTTAAAAATCAACATTTTTTATTGCACGCACTATATACAAGATAATTCTAAAAAGCCAACTCATTCAGTCTTAATTTGCACATAAAAATATTTTATTTGCCAAAAACAGGAATAAGAGAAATGACTCTACCTTCTTGAATAGGTAGCTTGGGAAAATTTTTGTCTTCCGGAACCTGTCAGCTCAGACGTTTCCTGGTATTAAATGCATTTATAAGTATTATACGTCGGTCCTTACTGCGTGTGGAATAAAACAGCCCTCTAGTCGATCGGATGAGAGATGCATTTCAAGCGCACATAATGCGCCTCATATATGCATATCTGGAGGGTAGTCTGGCAGGCGCAGGCTGCAATCCGCAGCCAATTTCAGTTGGCCTCGTACGGAACGAAGCGCATACGGACTTCCACGTCAGCGTCAAATGCGTGTCACAAACAGGTGCTTCAAATCTCCTTTTTATTGTGGAAGCGATTTGGTTGGAATGGTACCAATGCACATGTGGTTTTCGGAGCATTCACAAATCGGGCCCCTTTGCCCTGTGCTTCAAGCTGGCTGCGTGAGATTAATAAGCGCGCGCCCTTGAATAGCATGTGTTTTACATCAGCATTTATGTCGCTGCCAGATTTTGCATGTTCGGCTATATGGCGCGATTTTGAACATTAGGAAATGCAAGTCCCAACAGAACTGCACCAGTCTGGGCGTGCGTTTTCAAACGATGCAATTGAATTTTAAATTGCAACTATCGCCGATAGGCACTGGCGATTTGTTCACGGTGGCTTGATCCTTATGATTGAGGCAGTTCGTTTTGGCATTTCCATTTCCTACCGGTGCACTCGTTGCTATCTCAGATTCGCGTAATTTACCTATTACTCGTCGAGTCTGGCCAGATCCACCCACAAACGCATTGTTCCGCGTTTTATTTGGCATAATGCTCTTAATCTTCTAGTGTACTCTGAACAAAAATCTTTCATCTCTCAAGATGGTTTCTGTGAGTTCGAGTAAAAAAATTTTTTACGAACAATATTTCCGCCGCATTTTTTCTTGATGTTTTTTATGAACCTTGTGGGGTGCGTGTAATGCCCAGCCAACTCTACATGTGTGCATCTCAGGAGAAACAAAAATGTAGGTGGAAAAAATAGAAAAGCGAATAAAAAACCTCAGGCCATCTGCATTTTCATATAGCATAGAACAAGACACCGTTGAGACACTTCCGCATATACATGAATATTATGTTCTTAAATTAGCTCTGCTTTTTTGAGAAGAGAAGTAAAAAACGCACAAATGCCAAGTCTTTATTTGTGATTTACAATAATTGTAGGGTTCTATTGACATTTGACAATGGTCGATAATAGAGACCTAATAGTAAACAACAAGTACTCCTAACCTAATAGAAATGTGTAAATAAGATAATGTTTATTGTGAGAGGGACGTTTGACAGGTAACGATATGTTTTTATTGATCATGTAATTTATCACCAATCTAGGCGGAATAGCAAAGAATAATAGCGTTATTTACGGAAATACTTTTTATTCAGATAAATATAAAGCAGTAATCCTTGATTGCAACGACATATTATCATGGTGTAAAGAAGTTCTTGGACTTCCTTCTTTTTTTTAAAATTTTAAATTGTTAATCTAGAACATAACTATTCATTGAATCCGTAAACGGAACTCTAGACGTAATACGTTTTGATTTACTTTCTGGTATTTCCGGATTTTTTCGAAACAGGTAGCTGGAAGATTGATGTTTGAAGAGTGAACTGAATAACTACCATATAGTGCGTTGCCGGCAAGCGTGCGAGCTTTCAATAAATATTAAATGATCTCTGATTAGTTCTCTGTTTCCCTTAAAAAAGCAACAATAAGAGAGTAAAGCAAGCCATGCTTATTTCCCTTGGGAGAGAAGAAGCCCACGTTCCGTTGAACGTTGGGACATCACTGAGGGCCACCGACCAAGCGCAGTGGGATCTCCGAGATCCTGCGTGCCTCTGCAGTTTTGTTTCCATTCTTGCTCAGTGCGGGTTAAATCCAGTCTCCAATGAACCGTCACGCTGCGCGATAGGCCCATTCATGTTGCGTATGAAAATATGCAACGTAAGGGGCAGCGACCCTCATGAATGCCATACTGGGAGAGAATAATGCGTGCATCTTTAATGGATTTTTCTCTCGGCTGGTGCGCGCGTACCGCCCTCAAATGCGCCTTAGCTTTCAGCTGGCTTCAATGAGCACCGAGGAATTTCAATTACAAGCTGCCTATGCATGTATGAGCGAGCTTTTCGCATACTCGGAGACGACAGAAGCTGAAGTCATTTGAGTCTCTCCTTTAGTTTCAAAGAGCATTCGGAATGTCGCTGACCACACGATCCTAGCCTCAACTTATTACAATGAAAACGTTGCTATTTTTCATTAAGTATTTTTAGTCTTTGGATTAAGTTCTACGAAAATTTGACGTTGCCGCAAAAGAAGAGACGATGCTGTTCATCCCTGAAATCTAAGTTGCGCCTCCAGAGTTTAAGAGAAGTGAACTGCTAATCCTTTTCATTTAGATACTTCGCACATGCAGCGCCCAGATGCGCACTGGCATGGTTAATTTATTTAAATTACGTATCGATTTTCGGGTCCAGGCCGAGTATATCTTTGGTGTTACTCTTGCATTACCTTATCCATTTATTTGAAGCTATAAAGTATTCACTGAAATTCGAGAAGTAATTACGTGATATATGAGTTTTACGCATTAAGTTGTGCGTACCATGCACATGAGCAACATGCCGCCAACCACAACATGTGCATGCGGCAGTTTAATTTCGCAACACAGGAGGGGCGGCCAAGGCATCTTTTTATGCGAGGCACACAAGGATGCTGAAAAATTCTCATTTGCCTGCATGCAGATTAAGACAGAGAACGACTTGCAAACCTTCTTTTCGATTCGAAATTTTCGAATTAATATTAAACAACGCCCAAATCTTCTTACTGTTAACTTATTCATTGTTTGCGTTATTTCAAGGGTGGGTATCATAATACACGTTTCTCCCTGGCCCTTGCAGGATAAAGGAGTGTGCGGGTGCTTAGCTGCCTCCAAGAGGCTTGAAGTACCACCAAAAGCAAAAATCAATTAAGGTTTATCGTGACTAACTAACTTTACTTCCACTTCCAACCTCGCCATTATTCTTTTATCACGTTTAATTATATACGATAGTGCTTTTCGAATTAAAGCGCACCTCACTTCCACGGTCACCATATGCGAAAGTTTATTCGTAGTTTTTATCTGCACTGCATTGATATTCTGTTCGTAGTTGTAACAAGTTGCAGTACATTTCCTCAAAGTGTTTCCACGCAGAAACGTTGCGGCTTACGACGTTGCTTCGTTGCGGGTTTATTTACGAGAAAGAGTTAATTAGTTCTATTTGTTGTGTTTTCTAAGCTTGTCTTATAAAATACCTTCTCGCGTTGCGGCAAAAGCACACAATGTGCGAACTAAATGGAAAACAAAATAAAGCATCATCCAGTTCCTGTTTGCTTTAAGTCGAGTTCGAGTTCGTCGCCGGGATATGCGCCTGTAATTACTTATATTGTTTGTTTAATTGGTGTTTAATTAAATGGCTTCCTTATCTGTATTTAAACAGAAGGGATGGTGATAACACCACCCAAACCGTACTGGCAATGAGCGCTAATTCTGATAGTCACGCTTCCATTCAAACCCTCGTGCACCCTGTGTCATACCACATCCAGCCACATCGCGAATACGTCCTTTGTGCACATACTCATTTCCATCGAGACACCCTTTTGATTCGAATCACACTTAAGAGGGCCACTGTCTCTATAACTCTTGTTCTTTGCATTTGCATTTGTTTGCTGCAAGTGCAGCATTTCTTTCCGCAATGGAAATGCATTCTTTGCGCATTATAACTACTCCGCATCGCGTATATTGTCCACCTGATAGTTTATACATAAATTCACTCATTAATTAGTCTGTTACATGATTTGCACAGTTTGTAGCAGCATGATTCTTTCACGCTCAGTACTTCCGCTTGGTCGCAGGTGTTTCAACGTCTAGACAATCTCGACACCGTGGCTGAGTTGGAGAAGGCACAGCATGGATAGTGTCGCAAATCTTCGGAGCGCGACTAGCGCTTACATAGTTTCAGTGTGGCACCTGAGGTGTTACTAATAAGCCATGTACCATGCACCGCGAATGATTTTCATAGTATCCACAGATTTTCATGCTTGAATCATTTGCTGTGTGACGCGACGTGGAATTAGAGTTACATCGGGTAGCGTACGTTTTCAAAGTTATTCGATGCGTATGCAGATGAGAACGGCACCAAGCTCCGATTATTCAAATCTTATCAAGTAAAACAAAAAGCTGGTGGCTGGTTGAATTTATTTTTGCTGCTCTACATTTTTTCACGCTTGGGAATGTTATGAATGCATAAAGTAATGAATGCAAACAATTAAAAGATATTGCCACGTTGATCACGATCAGTTGTTGTAAACCAAATTGTTAAAAAAAAAAAAACAAAAAACAAAGTTACGAAGCCCAAACTTTTATTAGTTTTTGGGGGAAAATTAGATGTAATTAAAATCTCTAGTTTTGAATCATATAGAAATCACAAATGTTCTTATAATTTGTTTATTTCGTTCAAACTTTATTTGCACGCTTATATCCTTACATATAAATTATTAAAAACTGAAAATTGCTTAGTTTATCCAAGGAATATTATTTACTCATGTAAATTAATGTGATAATTCAAGTTTTCCACTGTGTTTTTTGTTGTAAGAGTAATAAATTCGTGTACACTAATTGTTTTTTTCCAGACACGTACAAAAGATATACGAGTATACTAATATTTGATGATTATTATTCTAATTATCTTACGTACTGAAGGCTTTAGTTCAGTCAACAAAGTAATAGGTAATAATTAAATTATACAAGAAGAAACTTGCTTTTATTTCGATTAGCTTTTAGATACATTCACTTACTATTCTACAATGTAGTGTAATATCAATAAAAGAATAAATGTTTTATATTGTCCCATAAAATTGAAGAGTCTGGTATATTCTAAATACGAAATTGATTGATTGTTGCTGGAAGCTCACTGCAACATTTTTTAATAATTTTTATTAAACTAAACTAAACTAGTTGTAAAATAAAAATAATTGTTTATTAAATCATAATAAACAAATAAAATGTATATTTTTTAACATAAATTAACACCCTTTTATAAAGTGGAAATGTTTACAGAATTATTCTACTGAAATTAATTGAGAATTAAAATTAAATTTTCCATATTCGGATAATGTAATTGCGAAAAAAAAAAATACTCTAGTAAACTAATGAGAAACCATAATATTTTTCTAGTGTTTTTAAGTATTAAATTTCTCCAGCATTATTTATTATTAGAATATTGTTAATAATCAAGGAAAATACTTTTAAAACATGGCTCATGCATCTAAAACGGCAAAATGGAACTTAGAAGTGGACGAACGGGGAGCAATTAGAATCATTTCCAAATAAAGACATCCTAATAATTCATTACACAACATGTCAAACACAAACT
>JAODIE010025231.1:0-30885 GCA_027575565.1 Diploeciton nevermanni
ACTTACAAGCAACATTGCTTTATAATGACCATACAGTTATTGTGCAAGGAGATTGTTGGTGTACCAACGCGTTATACAAATACAGTAGTACTAATCGTGAGGTTCCTAAATCAATGAAAATGTTGGATCTTCAATTCATGCATATTGGTTCACCCGTTTTGGATCTTTCCTACTTTTTCTACGCAGCAGCACCAAAAGAATGTTTCGGCAACTTAAACTTTTTCTTAAAAGTGTACCATGATGCTTTGACTGAACATTTGGCTAAGTTTGGGTTGCAAGCAGATGATGTGTTTTCATTTGATGAATTGTGTAAGCATTGGAAGGATTTATCTAAATTTGGAATTTATCTCACACTTCTTGTAAGAAGAGTTATGCTTGTTGAAAGTGAAGATGCGCCTGATTTTACAGAGGATCCTGAAGCGTTCTTGGATAATCTTAAAATGTCACCCGAAGCGGAGAAAAAGTATGTCCAACAATTGCAGGAATTGTTTATACATTTCATTGAAAACGAGTTTATTTAATTTATTGTCACAAATATATTATTGGCGTAGATTCAATTAACCAATTTAATTGTTTGGAAAGTAGATAACTTTAAATATGTACCTGTTAGTATTGTAATAACAATCTCTGGTGGTAAATTACAGATGTATATCATTACACCAAGCGCAATTGTAGTTAGAATTGAATATATCTTTTTTATTTTTATGCATTTTATCTGTATCAATTAAAGTTGACCATTTTTAATCATATTATTGTACTGTGTCGAGTACCTGTAGAAAAATGTATAACAATCATTAATTTATAGAGTGTATCGTTGGGATAGTAGGATAGTCTCTTTTGTTGGTGATTAGTATTTTGCGGATTATATGATTAGTTGTAAGGGCTTAAGAATTATGTGAAAGTGCAACTGGATGTTTTCATTAGGTAGTTTTGAGTTTTTCAACTTGTGTATATAGATTTGAAACTGTTAATGTTGTATCTATGTTCTTACCTGCATGTCAATGTTTTATTAGGTGGTTGGCAAAACAAGAATAATAAGTTTTTAGCAGATTTGAACATTTCTGTTAGTTTTTCCTATATAAATAGATGAACAGGAGTTGCAGATTACTTTGTATATACCGCTGGACTTTACTGAATATTATTGTTATTCGGAAGATATTATGATCGGTATAGAAAAGTGTTAGGGATTTTGATGTAGGGCATACGTGAAATGTGTTTTGGTTTTTGGTTTCATGTTTTATTGCGTTATATATTTGTTGTGTCCTTTGTATTATATTCGTTTTCTATTGCAATATTTCTAATTTGATTAAATTCTACATTGTGCTGGTTTTTTGTTAGTGGTGTGTTGAGAAGGCGGTGGAAAATGTGAATTTGAAGTGTGCCTTTCAATCTTGTTTAAGCTAGTTCGAACCATTATAAATTATTATGTTCTGGTCGGTAGGTTTTCTGTATATGTCGATGTTAATAATGTTATTTTGAATATTTATTGTAAGATCTAGGAAATTTATTGCTTGGTGAAATTGTTTTCTGCAGTAAATTGAATGTTCGTTTGTATGTTGTAAAATATATTTATGATGTTGTTATTGTCGAGTTGGGGGTTATCTTCTAGGATGCAAAAAATGAAAGATGATAAATTCCATGATGAATGTGCGAATTCATAAAAATTCAAGTCAATAATATAACAAATTGAACAAGTCCTTGACTACTGCATACTAATGCCTCATATATTGCATGCCAATTATTATAATTATCATAAAGTGTTATTTTCAATTTGCTAGCGTGAATTAGCAGCATACAGTTTACAATTTATCATCGGCGCATATCAAGCTGTGTGCTAGAGATAGCCAATACTGCAGCATGCAATAGTCAAATAGGCTAAATATTGAAACATAGAAATGTAATAAGTCAGCACTCGTGCTCATTCCCTTGGATTCCAAAGGATATCAATTATATGCTTAACATTATATTTATAGTAATTATTCACATTTTGTTTATACAATCAAGTCGTGTACATACTAGCATAGCACTAATAACTAACATTTTAAGTGTATTGTGTTGATTGTATTCACGAAGTGTTTGATGTTTCCTATGTTAGGATATATTTACTATGGCATTTACTTATTACACTGTAAAACAGCAAATTTCCGATTGAGTTGACATTAACTGCATTCAAGTTTTTCATAATTTTCGAATCGTCGATCGTTGTTTTTTTTTTTTTAATTTCGATTCTAGTGTTTGGCCGAATTTTGGTTGCGATTTGATACATTGACACATAACTTCCGTAATTATTGTTACATTATTTAGCTGTCTTCAATAACAATTTATAAATAGTGTATTGTTGAGTGTGTTTAGGAAGTATGATACTGAAGAAAGCAACATGCCGAAAACGTTATACCAAGTGAAATAAAAAGTAAGTGTCATAGTGAAATTTTATCAACATAATGAGTTTATAAATAGATACCAAAGAAATGTGTGAAAACGTGATTTGTTTATCTTTAATAGTTTCGAAGTTATAAGTTTTTGTGAAAAAGTACAGACGTTGATTTGAACGCATATTCCAAACAAATATACATTTGGAATGAAATAAGATAATAAATAGGTAAAGGTAAAGGTAAAAGGTAAATAAAATTTAACTATTGCTTTGCATTTAATATATTTGTTTTTTCGACTCTCACTGCACGAGGCGAATGCTTGCTGAGAACTTATAACTTTGTAACTATTAAAGATAAACAAATCACGTTTTCACACATTCCTTCGGTATTTATTTACAAATTGTTATTGTAAACAGCTAACTGATCTAACAATAACTACGAAAGTTATGGGACAATATATCAAATCGAAACCAAAATTCGGTCAAAAACTAAAATCAAAATTAAAAAAAAAAAAAAGATCGACGATTCAAAAATTTTGAATAAGCCGTTTTCTTAGAACATCATGATTAATCAAATTCCGTTAATGCCATCTCGATCAGAAGTTTGTGGTTCCACAGTGTTATTTTTAAAGATTGGACTAGGGAACCACTGAGGTCCAGGCAAGAAAAACTGCCATATGATATGTACCCCAAAACGTTCATCCCAAAAACAGTTTAAAAAAAAAAAAGAACCCATGTTATTTATATGTAAAATATTTTCAACTTGTTCGGCATGCTGAAATTATAAATTTCACCAGTGAAGTCAAGTCTAAAAATTGCAATGCATTGACGCACATGCTTGACATAAATCCTGTGCACAATTGTGCACACTTCGAGGTCATGACATGACCATGAAATCTAGGTCACACTGTGACACCACTAATGTTAATTTCATAACATTTCATTAAAATGATGGCGAGTTACTTTTGAATTATCTTAGTTCATTATAACATAGTCAATCAACGGTTATCTGAGCTTTATTTAGTAAAAACAGCTTCTCATACAAGTGCAAGTACATATAAGCTATTTTATGAGAAATGCTTCATTACTACAGTTAATTGTATAGTCGACAGTATAACTTGTGATTTACTTTTAATTTAATTTAAAATGAATCCAGAGTTCATTGAAATAATACAAACAGTTGCCTCAAAAGAAGGCATAAAAGATGCCACATTACAACTTCAGTCTTTAGGCAACAGAGGAGATGGTTATCTGGGAAAAATAAGTTTTGGTAAGATTATTGGAAGCAATAAATCCATCGATGTTGTGTTGAAGTCTTCTCATCGTGACAAGAAAACGATGCAAAGTACAATCCATAAATTTTACCTCAACGAAATCTGGTTTTACGAGATGATTGTGCCTGCTTTCGATAGATTCCAAGCTAACTATCGCATTCATGAACCATTTGATAGCATTCCGACATTTTATGGGGCCATTAAGGAACCAAACAAGGAGGTTTTGGTTCTAGAAAATCTTAAAATGCGTAACTTTGATATGTGGGATCGACACCAAATAATGAATGAAGAACATATCAAATGTGCATTGAAAACATTTGCCAAATTTCACGCAACTGTCTTTGCATTGGAAAAATGTGAAGCTTCTTTATACAACAAAGTAATGTCAGGGGTGAACAGTCAATTACGGTATAAAGTGGTAAGCGGATTAGATATTTTCAATCAGGTATCGTACATGTTAATTGATTTGCTTCCAAAATTGTTTAATAAAGACACAGAGAAACAATACCATGATAAATTAATGACAATATCAGTCACAACAGCAAGAGACTTGGAAAATATTTACAACTATAAGAAACACCAAGTTATCCTTCAGGGTGATGCCTGGGTTGCAAATGCTTTGTATGAATACAACAATGACGATCGAACAAGTCCACTTTCAATGAAACTATTGGACTTTCAGATGATGAATATTGGATCTCCCATATTGGATCTTAGTTATTTCTTGTGCTCAGCTGCACCAAAGAAGTGCATTGATAGATTAACAGATTACTTAGAATATTATCATGATATTTTAGGTGAGCATTTAGCCAAGTTCGGAGTAAACGTAGATTCATTTTGGCCTTTTGATCAATTTACGGAGCAATGGAAACATGCATCCAAATATGGACTGTTTTCAAGTATTTACATTAAGAGACTAATGGCGGTTCAAGAACAAGATGCACCGGATTTTACTGAAGACCCAGTTGGTTTTATAAGAAATTTGAAATTATCGAGTGAGGCTGAGGTAAAGTATCGGCAGCAAATGAAGCAATTATTTATTCATTTTATTGATAATAATTATGTGTAATAAAATGCAATAAAGCCGCAACAATTGAAAATACAATAAAATATATTCAAGAAATACTTGCAAATGTTAAATGGAGAGAAAATTAAATAGACAACTAAATGACAAACTAGTTCGAAACGTTTATTTTATTAAATCTTTTTGTTTAGCACAAACAATAAGCCAAGAATCCCAAGACTGTTTTCTTCCAACTCTTCTTCTTCTTCAATTTTGAATTAGGCCGTTTTTAACAAAAATTGTTTTCTTTTTTTGTTTGTAAACTTAAAATTGACGACAAGAAATAGTTTTTCGTATTATACTAGCAGTAGAAAGTATTATGAAATAAATACGGTGAAGGAAAATGCAATTTCAATAAAAGCGTGGTAATTTAGTGTCTTTGTACAATGTTGCTACTGCCGCTGAGAAAAAAAAAACAGCTGCTACAGTATAGTAACTTGGGCTGCAAGATGCATTAGCAGTAAACAGGTAGCTGATTCTTTGAATCTTACAATTTTGTAAGCTCGCCCATCTGCACAACCGGTTCTTGAGCCACCAACAAATAAAGAACATTCAACGTAACTGCAAATAAGATTTCAAACGTTTCTTGGTGTGCCCGCCTCATATGTTTTCAGGTTCCTTGCAAAATATCCATTAGATTGAAATACTTAATTTAACTGATTAATTAGTTAAAATTATCTTATTTTTTTCGATTACATGTTTATTGCTGTTTTTTACTCAATATTCAATTACTTATTACATTAATAACTCTTGTCACATGAAAAACATTTCAACATTTCCCATATAAATTTCTAATGACCATAATGACAAGCAATATTTATTACACTTAATTGTTATCTGACGTAATTGCCAGGAAAAAATTAATCACCCATTGCAATGTAATCTATGTAATAAACATGATTAGTTGAAAGTAGTTTAGAGTATTGTTGAGTGTGGTTACGAAGTGTTTAAGATTCATTATAACACTTACTAATATTTACTTGTTAAAACATTTTCGGCATGTTGTCTTCTTCAGTATGATCATGCCGAAAACGTTTTAACAAGTAAATATTAGTAAGTGTTATAGTGCAGTTTTATTAACATAATGAAAGTAGTTTAGTAAACTACTTGTAATCCGGAGCATCAGGAAATTGATGAAATTTGTTTGAAATTTCCTAAATATAAAATGAAGAAAGAAGTTGTCCATTAGTTTTCAACAAAGCCAACATAATATATCGCAAATTGCAACTTTAGCCTTCGAGCAACAAAGAAGAAAGATATTTTCTGCCAAGGATCCAAACAGAAACATGTTGGTTCTAGAGATTTGTAAAAAAGTCATGTCCGTGAATTTATGGAATACCCTCATAGATAATAGCCATCATTTTTGATCCCCGAACATTAATTTAGTGTTCCACGCTCTTAACATAATATTGGACCTCATAGAAAGCGTACTAGTTAGAGATCAAGTTCTTAAATAATTTATATGTCTGTTCATGAGAAATTAATAATATAATGAATTAAAGAAGTCCTTGACTATTGCAAACAACTGCCTCATAATTCATATGTAAATATAGCACTAATAGAGTATCTAATTAGCTGACAAGCATATTGAGTTTACTCAATTATCTATGCACTCTGGACTGTGTGCGAAAAATAGCAAATACTGCAAAGTGCAATATTTACATCATTTGCACGGATAATTAATATCATAGAAAAGAGATCGGCAACCTTTTGAGGACGGCGGACCATTAAAAAGGAACATTATGCGGGCCGCATATAGAATTTTGTTTGGTTTTAGTGTCCCTTTCTGTAGCATCGCTAAGCCAAAGAATTGACAATTTGTTAAACTAATGCGCCCGACAAATGAAAATAATATACTTCAATAAGATAAGCTGAACATAACACTGAATTATTTTAGTCATGGTTAATAGAACAACGACAAAACAGATAAAAAACCAAAGGAAACAATAATTTGTAATCTATCCTGCACATTTTGTCAGCAGTAACGGCACGCTCACGCTAAGTTTGCTGTTTTTTCCTAAATGTTGGTGCTTTGGCGGGCCGTAGAAAAGGTTGTTGGAGGCCGTGTACGGCCCGCGAGCCGTAGGTTGCCGACCCCTGTCCTAAAACATGCACCCATTTCCTAAGATAATACAAAACATACCCAAAAAATTATTACACAATATTAAATTTATTATAAACATTCCGATTAAACAATAAACTTGCCCACACGCATTAATAACTACCACTCGTCTCCAATTTTGCCTTATCATTTCTAGGCGTTGTTATCTGCGCAAATTGTTTTTAAATACGGTGATGTCACTCACACCAGTTATAAATACTTTAAGTTGCATCAAAGCAGAATCCATTTAATAGTCAGTGAATATAATCGCACAACGATAAACAAACTTCGTTTCAAATGGCTACTGATTTCGGTATGATAATCAATGAAATCGCCCCAAAATTTTAAATTGGAACTGGAATCAACCAGCAACAAAGGAGATGGATATC
The DNA here is from genome assembly GCA_027575565.1 of Diploeciton nevermanni. NCBI lineage: Eukaryota > Metazoa > Arthropoda > Insecta > Coleoptera > Staphylinidae > Diploeciton > Diploeciton nevermanni. Next base: position 7,199 of record JAODIE010025231.1, read on the forward strand.
TAGGAAGAATGAAATTTAGAAGAATTGTTAGAAGTAATAAATCTATGGATATTGTGTTCAAGTGTGCCCATCGTGAAGTTAAAGGAATTGAGGAGTTGATTCACAATGATTACCTCAATGAAATATGCTGCCTTCTTGCAAGGACGCTCTAAAAGAAGTGTTTGGAGAATCTTAAAACCAGAGGGTTTGATATGTGGGACAGGACGAAATTAATGAATGAAGAACATCTCAAGTGTGCCATGAGTATATTCGCCAAGTATCATGGTACATCCTACGCTATGCAACAATGCAATCCTAATTTGTACAAAAAACTTGCTGATGGTATAGAGACGAAACTCTTTATGAAAATATTCGCGGATATGAAAGTCTTCGACCAGGTGGGAAACATTATGAAGAGAATAAATTCTCGGTTATTTACCTCCCCACAAGATAAACATCTCTTTAACAAAATAGAAGCATTGTCAACAAATGTTTCTAATAAAATTGAGAAAATAGTACAATGTGAAGACCATAATGTTATCCTCCAAGAAAATTGCTGGTGTACAAAAGCTTTGTATGAATACGACAGTGCTGATCGTACTGCGCTGAAGTCAATGAAGATGTTGGATTTTGAATTAAATATTGGTTCAGCCGTTTTGGACCTTTTTTACTTTTTCTACGCAGTTGCTTCCAAGAAGTGTTGCAACAAGGTGGATTACTTCTTGAAGAAGTACCATGATGCTTTGGCTGAATATTTGGCTATGTTTGGCTTGAAAGCATTGGAAGGATATGGCAAGGGTTGGAATGTATTTGACTATACGGAAGAAAATTATTTAAAGTTTAAATTAAATGTGTAAATGTTGTTCATATAATGATATATTACTAACGTAATAATATCTGTCATGTTAATTTTTTCTCTCTTTAATTTTTTAAAGTGCTATAAGTGTATTATTGTTATTTGTTATTTTTGGAGCGTACCATGCCAAATACCGACACCGTACTTGACCTCCATGCATCAACTACTTGGGTTATTAGCAATTGTTATTGGGACCGAATTCTGCGAGAGTATATGTAATATTGCATATACCTCCAGCAGGATTTAAACCCGTGTTCCCCGAATATGCACATCGCTGTCACTGCCACAGTCAGACGGCTTACCGACTGCGCTACGGAGCGAGGCAAGTGTGTTATTAATTTGTAAATCGATTAATTCGCCCAACCAGATGACATTTCAAACACAATGCGGCCTGCCAAGCATTTCTAAAACTGAATTTATTTTGTCGACTTTCTCCCTTCAATATATTGTTATAAAACTAATAATCAAACGACAGTACATTCAAGCCGAAACAATTTTTTAAAACGAGTTACTTACTTAAGAACGACTTGTTCATACATCCTCGCTTTTTTATCATGGTCTATCTCGGTTGAGTCACGTACGCAGGCACCCACAAGACCAGTTTCTGACTTTCTTTTTCTGCATAGATGACACCTTCCTTACTGAAATCTAAGTCAACTCAACCGGGGACTGTACGCTGTAATTTTTTTAAAATTTTTTCGCAAAATTTTCAAGGAATCAAAATCAAGTTTAAATTTTTGATTCGAAAAATTTCGTGTCATCAACTAAATGGGACGAGATAATTAGAGAAGTCATGCCGTATTGGGCAACTCATACTAGATAAAGTGAATATCTTTCTTACATTCTAAATGTTTATTTGTTCGGAATATGCGTTTTTATCAGCCTGTGCACTTTTTCACAAGAATTCACTTTAATAACTTATAACTTTGAAATTATCGAAGGAAAACAAATTACGTTTTTAGACATTTCTTCAGTAGCTATTCAGAAATTGTTATTAAATACGACTAAATGTTCTAATAATAATTATGGAAGTTATGGGGCAATATATCAAATCTGATATTTACTGTTTCACAGTGTAATTGTTGTTATAAAGAAATCTCATCGTTTAATCACCGTTCTCTTAACTGTGGCATTTAAAAACGATAAACTAAAACTTTCAAATTTAAAAGACATAATAGCATGTCGGAGAAGCAAAAATAACAAAACGGAAATTTGGAGATGAGCACAGGCATTTTTAAGGAAAATATAAATTTAAGTATTTTATCACTTTCGTCAAAGATAAAGCTGTATTCTTAATATGACTCTCCGTAAGCAATATTATGAAAAGTTAACAAGAAAACATCAGGTAAATAAGCTCAATAAAATAAAAGAAAAATTGACAAAACAACAAAATTTTTTAAAAATTAAGCGTTTTCCTTAAATATGGAAGTAAAAACTAGTTTCATTATCAGTCAAATCCCCCCGATCAATGAAACCTTTTACGAATGCCGTAGTAGTAATAGTCTCAAACGAAAGTAACCTCGGTTTGTGCGCAAGAAAAGTCGCATGCGCATTCTTGAGTAAAGATAGCTAGAGTCAATTTTGTATATAATATATAATGTATTTGTATATAATTTGTTTGTATATAATATAATTAGATTTGCTTGTTATTTCAACAAAGAGGGTAGACGATATGACTTTTCATCACTATTTTCGTACAATAGCCCGTCATAAATATCATAACTATATAAATTGAGCTATTAATTAAATTAGTTCCATTTTTATTGCCGAAATTACTACCATAGTAATGTAATATAATCTTTCATAGCGATGACTAAAAAAATTAGATGAATAATTGTATTATATGATGGTTTTTGTATTAATACAACATATCTATAGTATCTTTTCATTATACATTATTGTCACGGCGTAGAATTTTCATGCTTAGAGGGTCACTTTGCTTGGCAGCATACAGTGACCGATTAGGGATGCTAGATAATTCAAAAGGTCCAAAGTGTGTGCAAATATACTTGGTACTGAGCTGCGTTATTTGACGAACGACTCAAGAGTCTATATACCCATTTCAATCGGATGCTTGTCTAGTGCACTCGCTATGAAACTGTACATTTTATGGCGTATTAGAGGTTCTTGAACACGTTCTCATTACAATACTCTACAATAATTTTTATCGCTACGCGCGTTACTTTGCACGCGTCAAAAAGCCTCATGACGAGTAGTCTTTTTAGAGGTTATTAAACAAGTCGTGACATTATTGACTAATTAGGTTTTATATAAATAAATTGTAACATTGTTTACATTGATTTTTGTCAAAAAATTCAAATTTTGAGTGGTGCTAATTCTGTAATTGTATTTTGCCACAAAATAATAAATGTTGATGTCAATTTTATCAAAGAACTGTAGGAAGTAAAAATGGAGGCAAAAAATAGAGTTATTTTAATTGAAAGCAAGGCTCATTATAATTTTTAAATTAAAAATTTCTTTTGAAAACTTCTTTGTGTTATAATAGCACAATCTCTTTATGTTACTAAAGACCGAAAGTTGTATGCCCTAGTTTTGATTTATCATCATCATCACACTTTTGATAAGATAAAATCTACTTTGCTAAATTAGTATCATTAATTAATAACAATGTAAAGTAAGATTGAATAGATATATTTCTATACAGTGAACAATCTGCTATCCTCCAGAGAGATGTTGGTGGTGCTAATGCTATGTATCATTATGATGGTAATTCCAAGAAAGATGTCCTAGCAATAAAACCATTGAATTTTGAAATAATACAAGTGGTTTATTTATAGATTCTATGTTATGAATCCTTTCAATTTCTTCTACGCAGCTGCTTCCAAAAAGTGTGTTAATAATTTGGATATATTTTGAGAGTACATCATGATGCTTTAACAGTACATTTACACAAATTTGGATTAAACTCTTTCGATAATTTGTTGAAGCATGGGTTGTATTCCACAATTAGAGTGAGGAGCTTATGTTGATTGAAGATCAGGATGCTCCAGATGTAATGAAGAATAGAATAATTTTAAAATGGCACCGGGAAGTAGAAACGTGGTGCCTTGAAGGAATGTGAGATTAGTTGTTCATTTTATTGATAATAAGTTTATATGATTTATAAAATAATAAGTGAGGTAATATAATCTAATAGACTAGCTAATTGACAAAAAAATTGTGTGCACCACTGTATCCACCATTATGCAAGAAAATCGCTAAGTAAGTAAATTCAGATTTGATTTATTCAATGGTAGAGCGTATCAAGTCATTCATACAACTAAGAACAATGATAGAAAAGAACAAAAACCGAAGTTATTTTGTAGTGAAGAAAATAAAAATTATTCTGACAAGATGACCCTCATATTGAATACTATTAGTAGAGATTTTAAAATAACCTATTTATATGGTAGACACAATCCAAGGAGATTGTTGGTGTGCCATTAAGATTTATCCATGCAAAGTAGAAATTTGAATACTCTAGAATCAATAAAGTTCATTGAGTTTGAATTTATGAATATTGGATTTCTGGCCTGGATCTATTTTACTGCTTCTATGCAACTGCATCAGTAGATTTCAGTAGATTCATTTAAATTATTTATTAAACAGGTATCACAATACATTGAATGGTCATTTGGATGTGTTTGTATTTGATACTTTGTTGGATTATGTTGATTAAAGGACAAGATGCGCCGGATTTGACTGAAGATGCGGAGAGATTCATGAGCAGGATAATAGCCTTTTGTGAATACAAACTGTTGTAGTATTAATAAAATACGATACTTAAAATTATTCCGGCAAATCCGAAAAGATTTGATGATGGGAAATTTAATCCTTAGATGAGAAGTCAAATCAACAATTCATTAAGTGTATCATTGATTGTGTTTACGAAGTGTCAAAAACGTTAGACACAAATATAATAAGTTAGTCACAAAGTAAATTTATATGAAACCAAAACAGGTATGATTTATGAACTCAAATTTAACGTCATTCAATTGCAATATAATTAGTCCTCATATACCACTCTCCACCTCTTGTTGTGGTTTGCAATGTTTGCCTCAAATATTTACCGAATCATTTTAAGGACGAACCACACTGTGATGACTTCATGGTTCAACCGCAGCCTTGGAAATTATTATGGAAATAAGTAAACATTAAAATGGAAAGATTGTTGTCACTAAAACGTTAAGATTTGTTTTTTTAGATAATAAAGAATCAAATTATTGCTTTTTTTGGTTATCAATATTATATTGTCTATTATTAACCGCATAATTCATTTGCTTAGTGTTCATTTGATTTATTGTGGCAATTTGTATTGGATACACTATATGATTACATTCAATTTTCTCCGAGGATATCGCACTGAATTTAATAACTCTACAGCATACATTGGGTAATATATTCCAATATATTTAGACGACACAATTAACGATTCAATTCGATTTACACAGTTAATTTCTAATTAGTTATTGTAAAATATGCTATTCAATAAATAATAAAAATATAGATCAGCTTTAACCACTTCAAATATCTAAAAAAAAAAAAACTTCTAAACGAATACTTTTCAGAATTTCTATTTTAAAGAATATTGCTTCGGAGAGTCTACAAGGAATTGAGCGACAGGTAGAAAGTCATTACCTTGAACTTCTTCTCATATCTGATTACAAGTTGAAGCTTCTACCGGCTTCTTCGCAAAAGCACATTAAATTATATAATTAAATAATTAACCTTGTATTAACTAACGAATGATAAGATTTTTTTTATTTCTTCATGTTTCATTATCATTTTCTCCCAAGTGACACTAACATCAAACACAATAAGTAGTCAATGCGTCAAGCAAATAAATCTTCATCTTCAAGCAACAAATGAGATGGATACATTGGTAAAATCCAATTCGAGAAATATCGTCCTAAAATTATTTCATTGTGAGATTAAAAGCATGGAAAACCTCATTAAGAGATAGATTACAACTCATTTGCCGATGAGAAGATATCCTCAGCATTCAAATCATTTCAAAAGAAGCACAAGAGCCACTCGACAACTATTTTAAATTGTACGCTGTTACCAATAAACACCAAAAAGAAAGCTCATGCCTAGAAATTCTAAAAAAGTAGTAGTAGCATTCATATATGGAACAGAACCAAGTTGATGAATAAAAAGTCCCTCTATTGTGCACTGAAGACGTTTGCCCAATTCCATGCAACTTCCTATACAAGGCAATAAATGCATCCTAAATTATACAAAGAGATCACTGACAAAATCGACAAAAATATATTCCTATATATATATACATATATATATATATATATTACCATGGCAAAGTAATTTAGCTATTAGATACAGTGAGTAGAGACATAGTTGAAACAATTGTTTACGAAGCGAACAATGACATACTCCATAGAGATTGTAAGTGTGGGACCATTCTTGTTTTTTCTACACAGTTGCCCAAAAAATGCTGTAATATTTTGAATATTTTCTGTTGTTTTATCACAAAAATTTTAGAGGAAATTTAAATCATTACTCAGTTGAAGAGGAAGATGTACCTGAAATTAATAAGCATTCCGAGAAGTTTATGAATAGAGTCCAGAGTATTGTTGAGTGGGGTTACGAAGTGTTTAAGATTCATTATGTTGAAAAACTGCACTATAACACTTACTAAAACGTTTTCTGAAGAAGGTTTTATTAAGTAAACTTTAATAAGTGTTGAAATTTTATCAACAAAATTTATCACCAAGAAAGAAAATTTGTTTACCCAGACTTGAACCTTCGGTTGCCTATATAAATTCCCAAAAAATAACCAAAATCTAAATAAAAAAGCTCATAAACTATGTTTATCTATCCAGTTATGTGATTAGTATTTGTTTTGCGTCACTCTATACGCAATCTACATATGAAAACATGTTACCGTTATCTATTTTTGTGTAATCTTGTGTGAAAGTTATTCACATTGAAAAAAATATATTTTACCTTAGAAATTCATAAACTACCATAGATTGCTAGCTCTACCGTAATAAGTGTATAATTGTCAATACTAGACTAAACACATTCATAACTTTTAAATTTCCATCAATATTTAAACTTGTTGCTTTACGAATGAATCCGATGGGAAGCTTCGTTGGAATTCGTAATTACTTACATTCATGCAATACAAGAGTTTTATTAAAATGCCACAACACCACACGTCGAGTAGCCTCATGTCGGCGTTTCCAACATTCGTCAACGTAAACAAATTTGTTTCACGACGAACACGATAGACGGCAAGTATTGTCGTTACATTTTAAAAGTATCCTAGCACGCAGAACAGTGTGCTTTGTCTCAAACCGTGAGAGTAATAAGTTTCTCTGTAATTAGTATGTAAATAAGTGATATTAAAGCTTTAACTTGTGTAACAAAATGGGTGAGTTGATTAAAATTTTATATGTACAATATGCCAGCACATCTCACACAGAGATGAAGTCATCTTCAAATGTCTTGCCGTGAATACATGTCATGGTCCTTCATTCATCATTGTATTGAGACAAAAATAACAAGTTTAGCATCCACTAATGTCAATGATTATCATTTGTTTTAGGAGGAGAAAATGCCAATAATCTAAAATACATTAGCCTAGTAACATTAACAGTGCAAAATGCACTTTTAGGCCTAAGCATGAGATTTGCAAGGACTCGAGATGGAGATATGTTTTTATCATCCACAGGTGCAACACTTTATCAACCTAATATGTGCTAAGATCATTTTATATATTTTTAAATGTTTCTGACCTATTATTCTTTGTAGCTGTGTTGATGGCTGAACTTGTAAAGTTAGCAACTTGCTTGGCTATTGTTTATGTACAAGCTGATGGTGTTGATGGTCTGTTAAAAGCAATCAAGACTAATATTATTCAGCAGCCTAAAGATACACTAAAGGTCTGTGTTCCTTCATTTGTGTATGTTATACAAAATAATCTTCTGTATGTATCTGCAAGCCATTTAGATGCTGCAACCTATCAGGTAAGAATTCTTTTTACTATAGTTTTTAATATATTTTTTAAATATAGAACTAGTAATTACCTACTTAAGTGAAAGCTAAGTACATTTAAGTGGGTAATTACTATATATATTCGTTTTCAAAGAAAATAGTTGAGGTTATGTTAGCATCCTAGTTTGCCAATAAACTATAACCTTTAGGTATCATACCAACTAAAAATTCTTACCACCGCCATGTTTGCCGTATTCATTCTTCGAAAACAACTCCTTCGAACACAATGGATGTCCCTCATCACTCTAGTTATCGGCATCGTGATGGTCCAACTAGCACACACTGATGGCGGCCATACTCACCGCACTTCCGGCCCCGAACAAAATCGCCTCCTTGGCTTTACTGCAGCACTAGCCGCATGCATCCTTTCCGGTTTCGCTGGAATTTACTTTGAAAAGATGCTGAAAGGTAGTGATGTCACCGTGTGGATGCGTAACATCCAACTCTCATTATGTTCAATTCCATTTGGACTCTTAACTTGTTTTGTGTCCGACGGCCATCTTATCAATCAACGTGGTTTCTTCGTCGGGTACGATCGTTTTGTGCAATATCTCATCATTTTGCAGGCTTGTGGTGGCTTAATCGTCGCCTTAGTCGTTAAATACGCGGATAACATCCTTAAAGGATTCGCTACGTCCTTGGCGATCGTGATATCCTGTATTGCATCAATGTATTTGTTTGATTTCGTGCTCACGTTTCAATTCGCGTTGGGTGCTGCATTCGTCATATTTTCCATATTTTTGTATGGATATGCGCCGAAGACTACGCACAATATGATGAAAGTTTAATCACTGCGCAGAGTGACTTCTCATAAATTATTTTACACTCCAACTAGGTCAAAACATAAGTTTAATAATACTATAACTGAATCTTTTACGTTTATTTCGCTGCGACTATTATATTATTATTTATATCAATTTAGGCTTTCAAACACCTATTAAAATCTCGTAAATTAACGCAAACGTTAAACTCATCGTCATACCTAGATGTTTAGGGATTAAACGGATTTGCATTATACACCCCAGGTGCTACTTAAAGGAAACCAAGGAAACCCCAATTGGATTAGGTACTATATCAAGTATTCCCTTTTTATACCTTATGAACAACTTAATATGTATCATAGAATTAAATTATTTCAATTGAATCATTTTTTACGAAGAGTGTGATTTACTTCTTCTACGTCCATTAGACCTTGGACGAGATAGTGTTCTTGTCCTGCTACTGCTTGACCTAACTGAACGTGATCTTGACCTGGATCGCGAGTAAGACCGATTTCTTCGCTTTGTTTTGGAATTTGGTCGTTCCTTGGAGTTACTCCTAGATCTAGACCGGGATCTACTCCTAGATCCGTAGTATTTGAAGTGGGACCATTTTCGTGATCTAGACCGTGAACGCGTTCTGGACCTGGAGAAGCGATCTGAGTTGAATTTGGATGCTTTGTGAGAACGGTTTCTACCTCTTCCTCTATATGGACGCCCTAATTACAAAAACACAGGTCTTTTTTGAATAAACAATGAAATTAGAAAGAGACTACCTAATGGTTCTTGCCCATAATTTCTCCGACTGCCTCTCCCTCTCCGTAAACAATAATATCCTCGTTGCATATTCCCCTCTGGATGAAACTGTGGCACTGCACCATAAGCTGCCATTAGGGGATTTTGCCAATATGGATACCATGCATTGATAGGATGTGATGGGTAGACTTTTTCAGCGTCCCTCTCCGGATTTCCAATAGAATCGTCACCAGACGATGTTTCTTCGCCACTGCATACTTCTTTAGCTGTGGAAGATACAATAGACCGGAGGATGACTCTGCCTTGGACTGCTTTTGACAGTTTGTCTCGTTGGGAGGTGAATTCATGTTCTGAATCAAGTCGCAATTGTTCCAACTAGAACGGATTTCGGTGCTTTTAGTAAAATATTCATAAAATATTATTTGGATAGTTGGATTTTAGTGTTGTGCTAATGTCATTTCCTATCAACTATATACCTAGACCTAAAAGAATGTATGCACAAAGCAAAATCTCAATCCCACTTCCAGACAATTCTCAATATCTTAATCCCTAAAACAGCCGACAAAATAAATGTCAACAAATAAAATGTATCGTACTAAAGAAAGAAACAAGCCGAGATTGTTCTAACCATTAATAGAGTTAGTGTCGTTAGTGTTAATATCAAACACTTCGTTAACAAAACCCATTGGTTTCATTAAACATTTAAAATATCATCACATGCTTAAGGATGAAGTAGGTGTATTACCTGATTATCTTTTGTTTTACTTCCAGTTGGATCAGTGAGATTACTAAAATTTCTCTGGTGATCTCCACTTATTTCTAGTTTGCTCTCCAATCTTTTAAACAATTCTTCCACTATTCGAATAGCTTCCAGTTTACGCTGCACAACCAGTAGCTTCTTCTCTTCTTTGGCGATTTTCTCGTTGAAGTCTTTATTCTCTTGGCCTTTCAACTGTGCAAGAAACTTCGCCTTCCGCTTTTCCTCACGTTCCTGTCGTCTTTGTTGCTTGGCATTCTTAATGTCATCGTTCTTTTGTCTGGAAAAAACATTACCTATCCCTACACTATATCCAAACTACAAAAAGAGAGCATCAAGTTGACGCAAATAATTTTACTTTTCTGCAGTTTCTTTCCGTCGAATCTCTTCCTCCTTTTCCTTTTCGATGTCTTCACGACTCTTCTGTTTTAAAATCAGCCTCTCCCTAAGAATATCCCTCCGTCTAATGGAGCCTTCAGTCAAGTGCTTACTCTTGTCAAAAGTAACAAAAATTTTAATCATATCAGTTTCGCCAGAACGGTCTTTTCTAAGAAGACGTTTTCCTCTCAACGCGTTCATGCACTCGACAAAACCCATGTACTCTTTAAACTGCACATACCCTTCAAAGAATTGTCTGTCGTCAAAAGAAGAATTTTGAATTCCCGTTATATGCGGCTTCATTTTACTGCGATATGGGTCACTGATCGGGATATCAACACGACGAATATCGCCAAACTTTTCAAACGTATAATAGAAGAGCTTCTCGGACGGAAGGATATCCTTATCATCTCCCCCATTCTCCATGTATTTGTCACTAACAAACCATTTCATTGGCAAATTAGAAATGTGTACAGTGTCTGGCCTTTCACCAAACTTCATTTCATTCATATCCTTAGCATCGCGAAAGTACGCATCCCATTCATGTCGTGATGGAAAGTCTGATTTAGCTTCACATGCTTTGACTTTAAGCAGTTGTGGTAAATCTTTGAGTTTGATGTATTTGTTGTCTAGTTTATAAAGTACTCGCTGAATGTATACTTCAAGCTCCAACTCTGCTTCAAAGCGGACGACGTCTACTGCTGATCGAGTTACTTTTATATTGGCGAATTCGTCGGGAGTTATTAATGCTTTCAGTTTTTGGATCATTTCGCCGTGGATGATTGTTTTGCCTGTGCTTTTGGGTGATAGTTGCACTGAGATCCATATTGTCGCGTTGGGCTTTAGATACAATTGTTGTGGAAGGTATAATGGCACGGCGTCGGAAGTATTCCTGCATATCTGAAAAGCGTTCATGATTAAGGCTTGCTTTCTGCCTGCTGGAGCAGAATGAAGAAGTCTTCTAAGGACTCCAGGGTGAAAGAGGCGTCAAGCAAGTTTAACCACGAAAGCTTTCGCTTGACAAGGTGAAATGAATGAAATTATGATTTCACTTTGTTTTATGAATGTTATATATGAATACGATGTTATGTTGATGAAATGTACTATTCTTTCAAGAAAATTATGTTATGTTCTTGCTTCTGCAAAGTTCAACCAAGTCAGCTGAGAATTTGACAATAATGACGCAACGCCAATACACCGAAGCCGAGCACAACCGATCAATTCTCTAAAAAATTTCAAAAAACATTATCCCACAAACATTATTTACAAACACAATAATATATAAAGCCAACATTTAAAATTGCTCAATTTAGAAATTTATTTATTCAAGACACTTTTATCTTTAGCACCACTCTCAAAATATTCTGACAAAATTGCTTTTTCCAATAATTCTACATCATACAAAAACTATTCCATTATTACACACTTTATCATCATAAAATAGAATATTTCTCAATGATAGCAATGACCTAGTTATATTGCATATAATGTACAGCAGTTTAACTGCCAGCCTTAATTTATAAGGATAATCATAGCATAGAACAAATAATATTGCATTGTCTCATGGAACCAGTTTAAATAAATTGATTAAACACTAACTTAAATTAACTTATCTAGACCAATTTGAACTAAACTAAACAAACGTAAAGTGAAACCTCAAAGTCGATGAATACAACAAAAGATACGATAGTACTAAAGTCATAAATTAGAGTTCTTGATCAACTAAACTAATCTAGGCTTATAGGCGGATATTGCAATCTATCAACAAGCACTGGAAATCATTACATAATTAAAGCATACATTAAATAGGAAATAAGAGACAACAAAAACAAAACAACAAAACAAATTATTAAGTTAAATTGAAATGGAACATCTCCTTTGCTTATAAATTATAGTTCGTTTTGTGGGAATGATGATTACATATGCGCCAAACAAATTACTTGTAGCAAGCTAAACTAACTTCTAAATAAATAGTTTTCCGTGTTAGGATTTATCGGTATGTACAGTTTCTCGTAATTAACTTTTCGTTTCAAACTGTTAAGAGCGTGCAATCAGTCTTTACATATGTTCATTGTTTAGGGCACTTCTAAGATATTGCCTATTGTTTCTATTCGTGTAAAGTGTCAACTGAAATCGCAAAATCTTTGTTGCTAATAAGGCGCTGTGGGTTTTTATTTGTGGCTGATACGGTCTTTTGTATCTCGTCCTTAAGATGCAACAGGACCTTGCGGACATCTGGTCTATGCGTGGCGACAAGTCGCAGGGCATCTTTGACATCCTGTAATGCTCGTTCTGGCGCACCAGAGTCAAGGAAAGCTTTGGCACGCGCGTAGAATGCTTCATAACTGTCGGATTTCATCTCAAGGGCTAGATTAGCCATGTCTATTGCTTCCTGATATTCCTACAGGACAGAAATTAAAGATTAGTAAACTGTATTTGCTTCATTAATTTTTACTTACATTGAGTTTCCTTTTGCACCTTGAATGATTCAGGAGGAAATTATACTTTAGTTGTCTGAATGCAGTCTCATCTTCAATAGGAAACTTCTTCAATGCGTATTGATAGCGATGAGCGGCTTCTCGTAGTCTGCTTTTGCGATATAGCAGATTGCCATCTTCAAGGAGTTTGTTGAGTAGGATAAGCCTGCAATACACACGTTTTGGCTAGTAAAACGTTCTCCCCATTTCGATAACACCTTTATTTCATTCCGTAAAGAAATATTAAAAACACTTACATAATGTCTGTCTTCCCTTGAGCCATTGCCCATGTAGCAGGCCCCAATTTTGCTCCCTTCTTGAGGAAACACTGCACTACTTGTATGTTTCTACATGCAATTGCTCTGTCCAGTGGCCGCATCCCATTGACATCTACATGTTCAATAACAGCACCTCTTTCTAACAATAATTGCACAATAGCTGGATTCCCTTGGAACGCAGCTAAATCCAATGGTGTCCTTCCAGCTTTATCAGTATGATGAATTCCTGCATTTCTATCCAACAGCAATTGGCATGCATTCTGTTTGCCACGTAGGCAAGCCCAACCCAAGGCAGTTAATCCTTCTGCATCTTCTTTCTCAAAAATGGCCCCTTTGTCAAGCAGTAATTCTACTATAATCGTGTGTCCTTCGGATGCAGCCAACATCAATGCTGACCTCCCTTGGTTGTCTACTTGCTCTACAACTGTATTAACAGTAAGTGTAAAGTCCAAGAATACTTCAACAATATTAGCATGACCTTCCTTAACAGCTAGTAACAAAGGAGTCATGTCTTTCTTGTTAGTGCTAAATAAAGAAGCCCCATGTTCTAAGAGAAGAGTAACGACTTCAAGACACCCATTACTGGAAGCTATTGTAAGAGCAGTCTCTCCAGTTAATGAGCAAGCTGCATCTATGTCAATTGCAGGTATATCCACGAGGTATTCTACTATTTTGACATGTCCTTGTCCCGCTGCTGCAATTAATGCTTGCTGAACCGCTTCAGGGAAACTAATTCTCTCTGAAGACTCTTCCTCTATAGGCCATTCAGATTCCAGAAGATAATCCATGACATTCTGATGACCATTTCGAGCTGCATGTATTAAAGCACAATGTCCAGCTGTATCAACATGTCCTGCTGCACCTCCCGCTCCAATTAAAAGACGCACCACTTCACTGTGTCCTTTGGATGCTGCTAGACTCAATGCAGTACATCCTTGACTGTTAGTAAGATTAACATCAGCTCCGAATTCCAACAATAGCGAGATCATAGACTGAATGCCTTCATTGGCATACATGCATAGAATAGGTGCATTGCCTAGATAGTCGGTGACATAGTTTGGATCAGCACCAGATAACAATAACAACCTGGATACTTTCACATTAGGACTGTAGATGTTTCTCAAATTGCTTACACCTTCGGACACTTCTTGGGAAGTTTGCGCTAGCCAAAATGCTTGTAGATCTCTCGAGTTCAACTCACCAGACATTGTCATGTTCCGGTAGACATGTGCTTTGAGAATGTGGTGCCCCAATTCTAATGTCTTATCAGAATCTAGTGGAGCTTGAACGCGGGATAGTCTGAAAGCAATGCCACAATGTCCAGCTCGGAGGTCACAGAGGAATTTGGAGCTTTCATTGTCATCTCTTCGAATTAACCACTCCCTGAAAGACGGGTGGAAGAACATGTAGGTGTTATCTAGACGTTTAACCAGGAAACCGGAGAGTAGCTTGAAACGTTGTAGAAATTCAGCCCAAGGCAGAAAAGAATCAACCAGTAAAGCATTGACTGAATAGTAGATCTCCACCAAAGTCAATGGATACAAAGCAGCTAAACACACGCTCAAGATGTGGGTGACTTTTTCAAAAGACCTCACAGTTGGAAACCTCAGATTAAAGTGCAATAAATAAATTTGCGCTAATGACACTGGCAATACCTTGAAACCAGATGACTTTGCAACAAGGTGTCCTCTTTCTAGAAGATCCAAAGTTAATTTGGCAAAGAGAAAAGACCCATGGGACAATGCCAACAAATGATTACAGAATTTATGTTGGTTGATCTCTGTTTTTAGTGTGTTTGTAGCAGTGATATTAGTTTGTATACTTGGACTATTCTGCAGTCTAAAACTAACATATTCTAATATATCCCGTTGTAGATGCTCATTATTAATCACATTATCCAAAGATATCCTAGTAAATTGAAGATTCTTTGTGACTTCTGATAACTGTGTCCTTACAGTCGCCACTACCTTCAACCATGATGGAAATTGTGAAATATGCTTAGCCAGGAATGATGTTATAGTATCTCCATGGTCAGGTCTATGATATTCAGCTTCACAAAGCCCATCAACCAGGATTACACAGTTGGGGGCATCAATCTTTCCAATCCTCTTTAAACCAGACAAGGGTTCGAGAATACCTCTACAGAATGCCTGGTCAGGGTTGACAATACATTCCCTCAGACTCAATGCACCATGTAAATGTGGCTCACTCAACAAGTGATCTCTATAAGCAACTAAACAAGGTGCTTGGCACAACTGAGCCGCTAGTGAATGAATAAAATCGGGTACTAGGCAAGTATTGTTATTATCAGCCTGGCAGAAATGATAGGCAACTACTTGATTTGCAAGCTGCCTGAGTTTATCACCGTGATATTGAGTGGTCGCTTGATGGGTATCCACTTGATAGTAGAGAGGAGATCGAGATCTATCCGGACTATGGATTCGTTCAATGGCGTCGAGATTCTTTTGTACTTGTTGATAGATGTTTTCTTTCCGTCGTCCAAAACAACTGTGTTCTACCAGTTGGAGAATCAAGGCGGTTTTACCAGTTCCTGGATTACCGGAAAGTAAGACACCCGGTGAGGAATGTCCGACAATCTCACTGATCTCTTTGAGAAGCCATTGGCGGCCTAAGAACAGCGGGTCTGGTTCTTGTAGAGGTACTTCAAAAAATAATGGTTTGAGCGTAAGTTGTGGTGGACGGTATTGGGCAAGTCGAGCAAGGTGTGTATGCTCAATCGAAGAGGTTTTTGATTGTTCTTTAGCTGTTCTTGCAGAACGACGTACACACGTACGACGAGATTGAAACATTGCGAGATCATCAACTGGACCAGCTAGAAAAGACAATACCTGTATATTAAATATCATTGTTTTTAAGCGTTAAGTAGATTGAACCTACTTGTAACACTGTGCCTTCTGCTAATCATAGGACTTGATGAACAGTTGCTCTGTCCTGACATGGACATTGACATCAAAGATCCCACACTATCAGACCCTGCAGCAACTCTCATTTGATCCTCCGAAGATCCAGTCAGTGTAGAAACAGGTGATGTATTCGTGGACATCACCGCTCCGGTATCATAACTGGCAAGAGATGAGCAGGAATCACCCCCAGCTGAACCTCCACCTCGTTTAGAACGCCTGGCACCATCTCCCAGAAGGAGCCCCAAGCGCATGTACATATCCTCCGAAGACTTCTTAGTGGATGGTTTGTCATTTGCACAATCATCGTCTAAAATTAAAACGTTAAGTCAATAACTGATGGGTTTCTGGTATTCAATAACTGTGGGTGCATTTACAGTACAGTGCAAAACACACATAACTCAACAAAATGCATAACTCAAAGAAATATGATTTAAGATTATATTAATTGTGTCTTGGTTGTTAGTTGTTGATTGTTGGCTTTGACATTGTCTTTTTCTGTTGTGGAACTTGTTAATGGATTGCATCCAAATTTGGAAAGTTCACTCACAAGTGTGAGCACAAGTAAGTTCCAACTGATGTGCATCTTGCAGCCACGGGCTGTTGGTTCTGGGTTGTTGATGAATGACCAAACTCGTCGCAGACATTGAAGACGACGCTGAAGATGCGCGAAGTGCACGCGCCGCTTGGGTCGAAGACCTTGCAAGTCCCGTGTTAATTATGCAAAGTGTGAAATCATGCAAAGCGTGCCTGATTACGCGCAAGAAGAACAAACCAATTCAAGCGGACAAACAACGTTCTTTAAAAATCACATCAACAGTCAGTAGAAGTCAAAGAAAGCAAAATGCAGGTGGTTCGCAGAGAAACAAATTTGATCTCCCTGCCTGATATGAGTTGGTTGAGTCCGGTGTTAATTCCATTGTGACCCGCGGACCAAAGTGAACGAATTTTACCAAGCAGCGTGCTGGGCCAATGCTTGGAGTCGGACGCCGAGGTGGTTGATGAGGACATTCGATTGACTATATTGGAATGGAAACAATTTACACAAAATTTCTACAATGACGCGGCAATGGCGGCAACAGCGCATCCATGCAGAGGCTGAGCCGTAAGTCAGAAGGGAGCAAGTGCGTTCTATGTAAAGAACAACCTACGCCATTTATTTGCAGATTTGCGCTTGTACTTAATGTCAGTCGGGCGAGTTTTTCTTGCTTCCCGTCTACACTCGCCGAGGATGAAGTACATTAGCAATGGCTTTTTGCTCGTGTACGTCTGGCATGAAGGTGTGAATGAGTTAAATTGCTTAGAGGCGCCAGTTTGAACCGCTTACAGCCATATTTATTACTTTACAGATTACCCATTTTTATAGAAATAGCAAGTAGAATAGAAAATTACCGGAAAATGCTGAATCAGCTGATGTTTGTCTACTGGCAGCTCGTTGAACGAAAGGACTTCTCAGTGCTTTGGGACTAAGGAAGTACCTTCTCCTGGATTGTGGTGGCGTAGGACAACTTTGTGTCATTACGGAATTCTTCGCGTTGCTGGGCCTTGTCTTTGGGAGTTTTTCAGGATGTGCCGTATCAATGAAAGAGTTAAGATCCCTCGATTGCATGTAAGAAGTAAAATGCCCGTTTGTTTTCACTTTGTTCCTTCCCCCGTTTGAAGCGCTGCCATTACAGGAAGTCATGCTACTTGTCATGCTGTTCTGCATTGAAGCTGGGCTTATTTCACCGTAGAGAGTTATCTCAGATCCACGTAAACTGGAATTGCCTAGTTTGCGTTGCATCAAAGGTGTTTCAGGCACTGAAAACAAAAGCAATATATTTTTTCTACAACAAATAAACAATATGTACAACAACACATATTCATTAGCATTCCATCTCAATACCAATGACATAAATTGAATAATCGGTGCTAAGTGAGCTTTTACAATTTAAAGTACAAAGACGTGACATCATAAATAACCCAATAGTCGATCGAATCAAGCGACATTCAATCGGCATGTTCGATTAACATACGTGACGCAAACATGCCATACACACTGGTAAAAACAAGCAGCGGAATCAATAAATAACATAAAAACCGATAGAATAGAACATCGCTGTGTTTTGTTGGGTTTTATTCGCACGTAGCCGCATCGTGGTGCTCTCAGTGCATACAAAGCACGTCATTTGCATTCCATCCGCTTTTTGCATATTACTGCATTATTGCGCTGCCAATGCGTGCCCCGAGTGCAATTCATGAATTGCTTATGTTTTATTGCTGTTATTTGCATTATCTGCCTTAATTTATTGTCATTTAGCATTCATTGCAATTCATGCTGATCATGAGTAGAGAGGTAGAAAAATTTAATAATGCGGAATTGAATGAATTGTAAGCCCAGTCACAAAATAATGAGTATTGTAATGAAAATTGAAGAAAACTGGTGAGGTAGAGAGTAGAGGAAAATGCATTAACGGAGGATTACTAATGTCGATTGTTAATAGCACCATACTTGGCGGTTGCTAATAAATAATTAATTTATTGTGGTGCTTCTGTCATGATGTATTTTCCAGTTTAGTATAGTAGCGATATTACATTACAGCGATTATTTTTTTTTTTTTTTAGTTAATGTGCAGACACCGGTTTGAGTATTGGTTTATTTTTAGTTCTTGACATTTTAATGTTAATCGAAGTAAGAAATCCTGCAGATAAAATTATATTACTTATAAGGTTTAGATTTAATGTGTTATCCAGAAGAGAAAAATGTTGATTAAATCAGCTCTTAAGCTCTAAACAAATTCAATAACAACAACAAAGAGTAATGCCCTTTAATGTACAAGTTTTAAGCAATTCTGGAAGCGTATGTCTGTACTAGAAGGTGAAACAGAGGTGAAATTTGTAGAGAAAGTTGCCTACGTTCACTGAAAAATTCGAATTTCTTCTGCATACTAACAAAAATTAGGTAAAAATTGAAGGTATTATAAGTTTTTACCAGTTCCTACAAGCATTTTCCGAGCTTAAAAAATTCCAGATCTCTTTCTGACTCTATTAGATTAGAATTTGAAGCTGTTGGAGCTGGAAAATTTTAAGCATTGTACATGATCCTTATTCTGTGTGTCTGTAATGTGATTGCAATTGAACAGAAATTCAATTATTCTGCATTCGCAATCATCTAAACCCTGACCCAATCCTATTTATTTCATTATATCATCGTGTGTGGTATTTATGCAAAACACCAATTATAACCTATCAACCTAATCGCCTGAACTATTTCTCCTCGCGTACTCAAATTTCAATGCGCCACAAATCACGAGATGTGTTAAATTTCGCACAAGTTTAACCACAATATTCCCGATTAATCAAGCAAATCATGCGACCTCGTTCTGCCTTTTAACTTCATCTCTCGCCCATAAACAAACGAAATAAAACACCGCGAAATCCGATTGCATTTGTACAACGCTGAGATAAACGAAAACGCGGTCACTTCACAGTCATTCGCGCACATATTTTCCATTCTTCTACATGCACATATTGCACATTGGTTACATGTCGTTTTGTACGCGTCATAAAAACGAGTAATAATAATCCCGAAATCATCGGCTTCTCTCTGGCTGTCGGAAGATCAAGTGACATCGAACAGTCAATCTTCAGACTGCCGCGGTGGAGACTAATTTGTTCGTGGCTTAAGCCGTGGAAACGGTTTTTAAGTGTTGCGAGTTTTTTTAGGGAAAGCGCGAAGACGCGGGGTTAAATACTGCAGGACAATAAAATCGTTCGGAAAGCGATTTCGGGGAATGTTTCCTGCAATGCAGATACGTGCTTGATGAAAACTGGGAAGCGCATTAGAGTTGAGGAGATTTTTGAGAAGTTCCAAAGTAGT
The DNA here is from genome assembly GCA_027575565.1 of Diploeciton nevermanni. Lineage (NCBI taxonomy): Eukaryota > Metazoa > Arthropoda > Insecta > Coleoptera > Staphylinidae > Diploeciton > Diploeciton nevermanni. The sequence goes on from JAODIE010025231.1 coordinate 27,238, forward strand.
TTGCCGAGTTTAAGACGTTTGAAGGCGATTTGAGACGGGTTTTATTCGTTTACGGTCGGTATAAAAACTGAAATAAAGAATTTGCTTGCTTCAAAGGTGAATTTTCTTTCTTCAACTTGTTTGTTACTTAAGTGAGCAATTTTTTACTGTACTAAAAACATTACACCAGCATAAATTAACGAAATTACGCAACGCTTAAAGAAACACAAATAAAAACACGGGTTAACTGTAAATATTCACATTTTTTGTTTAGAATGCAGTTGTTCTCCTAGTAGCAGTCTTTGTCTCATAACTTTGATATTTATTATTAGAATAAATTACGAATTGCCCGGAAAATAGTTGAATCTATGCTGAATGTTTATGTATACACGAAAACGTTTTATGTTTATTAGACTTGCGGTATTAATTCATTGAATCTGACTTTATGTATTCCGTTCGTGATTGGAGGTTAATAAACAATAGTATTTTAAGCACACTTTATTTGTTCACTTAATTGATTAAAGTTTATGATGAATATTAGAACATATAAACATTCTAGATGAATTAATTATAAATCATTTTAGAATCTCTAGATTGGGAAGTTATTTCTCATCATGATGTAGGTGTAAACCGATTGAAGATGTGAAAACGTTTTAGAGTAACTAACAAATAAAATTTTATTATGCTTTGTCCTATAAATTAAGCATTCGAATAAAATTCAAAGCAGGATAGAGCAATATCTCAATTGGTTTTTGAATGTACTTACATTCAGTTTGCAGACTCGGCGATAAATAACTATTCTTTTGCAGGATGACACTTCCTGGATGACACAGCGGGCACTTCTCGTTGGTGAACATGCAGGAATAGCACCTCTCATGTCCACAATTGTCAATCAGTCTCCTCTTCTTGCCCTTGTCAAACGGCATCGCGCAACTCGGGCAATTGACGTTGCCTGTCTCGGCGTCGAGAAGTCTTCGGATTGCTGCCAAGTCTACAACAAAAGACAAAAAATCAGCACTTGAGAGAGATTGAGGTTCAAAAACCCTATGATCGATTGCAATCGGCTTGGGAATAATTTGCACAACTATGAGTAAGATCATAGTTTGAGCGAAGCTTAATTGTTGATTGTTCTCGTGATAAACCTGATAGGTTAGTTGCCTACAGCTAGGCAAATCTTTTACAGTAATTTCGAAAGCGCATCGAATCAAATTAATATAATAAAATATAGTTTTGGGTTTGGTGCAGTTTGTGCAATTACAAGGAGTGCTGAGTTAACCTAACATAACCTCTCAAATTGGTACAGAGACTAAATTACAGAGATTAAATTAATTTATTCATTGATTATATTTCCTATTATAAAAAGCTGAAAATTAATTGCAAGCGATTAATATTCTTCGATGGTTAGATCACGACTTCACGTATGGCGTACAATTCAATAACTTAATTAAGATCGAAATCAAGGCCGTTGATCACTGCGCTATAAATTGCGTGATAAATGGCTAGAATAATTTATATTAATTCTGACGTTGGAAATAAATAAATAAATCGTTAATAGCTGTCGTTCTTAATCGTGCCTGTCTTAACTCAATATACAGGACAACAAAATGGCCTCTTTGTGGACATTTTATTGCTACATATTGGAATTAAAATTGCATATTCCTGAATAGTTGTTGAATTAACTTGTGCAAACAAAAGTATTTGAGACGAATTAGTTCCAAAGTAATTCATTCGGGAAATCTAAATTTTCATGTAAAATATATGAGAATTTTCAGAAACATTTTAATTGAAAATGTCAATGTATAAAATTGAATAGATACTTACTAAATAGACTGAACAATAAATCTTATAATTTAATTAGTTTAGCAGTAACAGTTGATTTATCACTAAAATTACTTTTATTGATTCTATAGCTATAACTTTGGTTTTTACAGAACTAATCAATTCAAATTTCTACTTTACCTAAAGTGAATAGACCCTATTTGAATAGTTAAAAACATTAATGTTTTATGTCAATTAATTTCTTACATATTGGTAGTTAAAAATTGAATTTTTGCTCAAACTTGCATAAAGCTATATCATTTCATCTTCTTTTTTATATTTTGTCTATATCTCAGTAATTTGTGATGAACAAAACTAAGTGCATTTTAATCCTCTACGCAAAAGAGAAACAACTCAATTGATTTCGAAATAATAAACCTATAAAATCTCACTATGAATTCTAAAGATTTAAGGTTACTCAGTTCTATCACATTTTGTCTTATACCTACAATTCTTCGGAAGATATTCAATTAAAGACTGGAATGATAACTGCGAAATAAATTCATAATAAATATTTGAAATCTTGAATACTCTATCTTACTTAGTTTCTAAATTATTAGCCATTAAAGTCTGAATAACAAATCAACGTACTTTCAGTGCAAATTATGACTATTTCATTCATATCACATTATCTCTCAAATTAACTACATAAATAGTTGGATAGGTGTTATGGCATTTTATTATAATTAGTTCCCAATTAATAAACCTATAAAATCTCACTATTTCTCCTGAAGATTAGCTATAGAGATTTGTGACTTTCATCACATTTTCTCCTATATCTCAAACATCTCAAAAGCTAATCAATTGAAAATTTCCATAACAATTACCACATAACTTTTAATTCTTTCATTCCTATCTGTGTTAACTCTTACTCACATGACAACAAAATGTCTTCGTTAAACACACAGCACAATCTTACCTATATTCTACTTTGTAGTCTGTTGTTTTTCAACCGCTGCACGTTTTATTTATACTTTTATTGACATTTATTGCGATTTAAGCAAGTCCACAGATTGATGGCAATCGCTTCGGCATCGAATGTGCCGCCACCATTCGCCACTGATTAAGGCGTTATCGATAATACGACATTGTTTTCCTGTTGGATTATAATTTAGCGTTGTAACATTGTGGCCTACATTCCGGCAAGCATATTAAATGTTCGCCACATTCGCAATGTGACGGATAAAATGGCGTCAAATTAATTCGATTCAAAGAAGCCAACTGTGCTGATGTTTCTAATGCTACTCTTGGGTATTATTTATAAATATCACGCTTAGGAATAAACAATAATTATCAAGATATGAATGTAGACAATCCTATCCAAGCTGTAATTGAATATCCGACATGCAAATTGCATTTAGTCAAGTAGCGTGTAAACAGTAATAACCTCATTCATTGGTGCCGTTTCAATTTTATAACTCGCTCGCATCGTGTGTAAGTAATTATTTATTTATGGTATATTTAACGCTGTTCTTGTTCGGCAGAGGTAATAGTGCCTGATAAATAATGCATTCAGTATTCAATAATGCAGGTAAAGTGAGTATTTTGTTATTTGCGCATATATTAGCGGTTTATTGGAGTTAATTGTGTTCAAATTATTACACATATATACCGGATTGTGGATAATTTCATGTTGCAGTACTTGTAAGCTGGATGATAAAGTAGAGTAAATCATGGTTAGCAGTATCGATAAATGATTATAGTGTTAACGTTATTAATTATAATGACTGAGTTGAAAAGACTTTTCATATTTAGTTGTTAATTGAAGGTATAAATTAACGACACTCGACTAATCATTAATTTTCTCAAAATTTTTTAGAGGATAATCGTTTTAATTTTGGTTGCAACTTC
>JAODIE010025231.1:30985-69144 GCA_027575565.1 Diploeciton nevermanni
ATTAACGACACTCGACTAATCATTAATTTTCTCAAAATTTTTTAGAGGATAATCGTTTTAATTTTGGTTGCAACTTCCGGAATTATTATTAGATTACCTAGCTATCTTCAATAACAATGTATGAATAGATACTTAAGAAATGGGTAAAAATATAATTTGTTTATCTTTAATAGTTTCAAAGTTATATGTTATCAAGGTAAATTTTTGTGAAAAATGTCAATATGAATGAATGCATATTCTGAAGAAATATACATTTGGATTGTAATGAAAGTATGTTCACTCGATTAAATAGGAATTGCTCAATATGATACTAGTATCCCAAATTTCTTGTCGCATTTAGTTTTGGAGATAGAATTGTTTTAATCCAAAAATTGATTTTCAATTTTGGCTCATTTACCCGATTGCAATAGTTCAAATTATTCGACCCTGCGCGTGATGAGCAATGCTTGGATAATTTGATAATACTAAAATCAAAATTAAAAAAGAAGCGACAAACCGTTTTTTCAGTACATCATGATTAGTCGAGTGCCGTTAATGCCATATCGTTAGGAAATTTGCTGTTTCACAGTGTTATTTTAATCTGCATTTTCTATCGCTTTATTGCTTGATAGAAGCTATTTTAATATCAGTTGGTAGGTTTGAATTTTTCCTTTCTTTATTTGAATAAGTTACAGTCCTCCAAATATAACATCATAATTTCCTACTTTGTCGTAATTATTAATGCGTAAATGTAACCTAAATAAAACATGTTATGGAACATTTAAAGGTTTTAATTTTTGTTTTTCATGTTCTTTCTTTTAATAATTTGCTTCTGACGCGGCTCGTGCCTCTGAGAATTATAGTTTTGTAGTTATTCGGCTGTAATTCTTGAAACAAAATTCAACAGGAATAAAAAAAATTTAATTCTCATGTTTCGATGATTCCGCCCAAAAAGCTTCTCCACTAGATGAAATAGCAAACGCCTAATCTACATCATCATCAGCTCCCTACTATGCCCTCTCTTGTTCCACCATAATCGCGCTTAAAATGTAAATACATATATCCCTCATTTGTTCAAACCTAACGTGTAAGAAGTGTACACATTGAACAACAGGTTAACGCTCACATGTACGAAAAACGCACAAGCGTGTACAATCTTCTACTTCCAACAAGCAAAGCATTTTAGAGCATTTAAAACCTCTAAAATTGCATCCCAAGGTGCGAGTAGACCGTGAAAATGCCAGCATTGTGCGTTGCCAACAATTAAACAGGTTCCTTCAAATTAAAACACGCTTGTGTTCTTCCTGAACACTATTCAAAGAAGATGAATGAAGAAAGAAACTATTCATGAGTTTATCTAAAGGTCTAATTTGACTAGAACTATAAGAAGAGCCAGATGAATAAAAGGAACATGAAGCAGTTTGATTGAAAACAAGTTGAAACAAGTTTTCAAATGCAGCTAACCTCTAAATACTATTAAGATAGAACAACAACCGAACAACATAATTTAGAATTCAATAAAATTAAAAACATTGCAATAGAAAACGAATAAAATACCAAAGAAATATACAACACAATTAAACACAGAATCAAAACTCTAAACATTTTCCAACTATTCCAAGACACAAAATACCTTACATTTTAAATAACAAAAATATTTAAAAAATAAAACTTCAAAATTGCATATAGGACAAACAACAAAATAATCCAGAAACTCAATAACCCATTAAATCCTCTAAACATCCACAAATCCAGCGGCATCTACAAGTTAACCTGCAACTTCTGTCAATCCATTTATATATGAAAAACCAACAGAAATTTTCAAATTCGATACAAAGAATCTTCTTCTTTTGCTAACCACTTAATTAAATATTCACCCGCAAGTAACAACATAGATACAGCACTAACAATATTAAAAACAGATAATAAGCATTTAGGTATTAAAGAAATAAACTAAATAACCCAAACCTTCTTAATGAGCACCCCCAGCTATAAACAATCTTTAAACCCTTAAGATTAATTTCATAATCCTCGAAATACCCATCCCCGACAGAAGAAACAGCCGACCACCTTCCACGCATTAGAACTAATTGAGTAACTATATAAATCGGAAACAATTATAAATTACTCCCATACTGAAGAAGGCAACATGCCGAAAACATTTTACCAAGTGACTAAAATTAAGTGTTGTAGTAAAGTTTTATCAACATAACTATAAAGATCAACTATCAAACACAATATATAGATAAATGTAAATAAATATTGATTTAAAGGCAATTTCCACTTGATAAAACCGAAATGAAATCGATACCATTTTCTATGATTTTAAAGTTTATCAGTGAAGATATGTTTATTTTCGAGGTTCACGACCTATTTTCCAACTAAAATCCTCACCCATCATACCAATACCCACTCTTTCACCTTACATCCTTCACCCATTATTGCAAATAAGTAAACAAAGCAATTCCCAAGTCTAAACAATTTAGTACCACTTGATTCAACAAGCTTTCGAAATGTTCGATTGCTTGCTTGTCTTCGCAGTGAACGTGAGCTTTTGCTGTAAAGCTGAAAACATGCAAAGTAAATGTCAAGAAATTAATGAATTAATCAGTATGTGCTATTTCATCAAAGTGCCTTAGGCACAGATTGTAAGTATGCGTGTTTGCAACATTTAGCATTAGGCACCAACTAATGTTGAATTAATCGAAATGTTCTCACTTTTCACCTTTTAATCAGCCGAGCGAGAATGATCTCATTTCCAGTGCACTTGCGTGTGCATTTAAGCACGGTTATAATTTCGAATTGAAATGTGCTTAGGTGCGTTTAATGCACCTTGCATTTCATTAGATATAGTTAGGAAAGAGCTGCTAATGCTAATAGTGTTAATTTAAGCTCAATAATAAATGTTGTTTAATGTGGATAATTTGCTTTCAGGCTTTAATCGAACGAAATTTATATTAATCGCGATAAAAGTTGTGTTTTCATCACTATACTACATGCATAGAATTTAAACAGTAATTAAGTAAGTAAGTTCATCTTATGCAGAGATAAAGTATGTTAATGTCAGATTTATATAGAAAAGAAAAAATGTAAAATTGATGTTCACTGAATAATGACCGCAGTCATGCAAAGTGAGGTTAACGGCAGATAAAAAGCTAGATAACATTTAAACTAATCAGAATATTTAAATTCTGGAAAATGTCATGGAAAGTAGATTGAATACTAATACATATTCTACCTTTTAAATCTGCTCATACGTTTTTGTTGCGGTGATGGCCAAATTCAAACTTATAATGCAAGTCCTAAATAGACTACATAATACACTATTTTGTTTTAAACCAAATACTATGAGATATGTTATAATTTAGAAGTAGAATTATATAATATTTTGTTATCACTGTCTTTCAAAAATCTATTTTTAAGGAACATAAGTTATACAATGTATCTAATTGATGCATTTAGTTGACGTGTAGCTTTATTTTTCGTCCGTTTTTACGCCACTTGGTCATAGTGTTGAATGTGAGAACACGCAAATGTGATTCGTGTCCGTGGTCAATTACACCAATTACTGCGAAACGTTGATTAGCACGTTGCTCTTCGGAGCCGTTTGTAATTAGTCTGATAGTTAATCAGACACAGGCTGGAACCGCCACGAGATACGAGTAATTAAAATGCGAAGTCATTATATTAATTTACGCTTTTATTAAAAACACGAAAATTTATGAATGATGGAGGAGAATGGAGATCAAAAGCGCGTGCGGCAAAATGAAAGATATTTTAATTAGATACTAATTTGCATAACGATAATCACACCGATGATTCCTGGAATTTCTGACACGCAAACAAATGGAAAATCATTAATATACGCTGTCTGAACATTCGGCTGAATCTGTATTTTGATGTAAAGCAATACATTTTGAACGCAGATGGAGAGCAATTTAACCTGGTTAAACACACAGCTAATAGTAGGTGATTAGTTAAATGGTTTTAATTAAAATAAGCAAGATGTGGCTCAATAAAATCGCACTAAATTTACAGTGTGAAAAAATGCATGTAAATTGAAATCAGTTCTTTAAGTCATAACTAGTTGCCTGTAATTAACTTAACGAGGCAATAAAGGTAGCTCTAAAATGTGTGCATCATTAAAATGCTTGCCAAAATTGTTAATGCTAAATATATCAAAAGTTGGTTTAGAAAAAATCAATTACGAATTAAAATCAAAAAGACAAAAAAAAAAAGAAATTTAAAAAAAAAAGTAGTAGTAGTGAGTAGGTATCTTGTTAAAATACTTTGAATTGTTTGAGGCTGAATAGTTCGATCCGTAAGGTAATTTGTTAAGTTTAGTTGTAAAATGTGGTAAATTTTACAATTTTAATTAATGCTAATTACTAGTAATATTAATGTGTAAGTATTTTTCTTGTTGTTAATATCATTAAACTATATTGTCTAGAAGTTTTTTTATTTAACGACGGTTTTAAACTATAGTACAACTTATTTTAATATACTGTATGAAGAAGTAGATTCAGTGTGAAATTAACTTTCGGAACATTTTTACAAAATTCAAATAGCTTATGTAGTTTAAAAGTTATTTAGCTTTTTATCAGAAGTTAACCTCGCTTTGCAACGTTGCAGATTGTCCTTAGCTTGCAACCATCTTTAACAACTGCTTACGTAACACCTGACAAATATTTCACATTCTTATTTATTTTATTAAAATACTGCATTACTATGCTGTGTGTTTCTAAAATATCAACCTATATCATTAATAATTAATACTGCTATTGTTGTTTTCTCTGTAGTGATCCAAATTCGTTTCTGAATTGTTAAACAACTCATTAATCATTACAATTACCATTTTTAATAATATACTACTGTCATTTAATGCATACAGAATTAATGAATATGTTTACGGCACAAAAAAGGCAAAATATTGTGTATTATAACGTCGTTTTTTTTTAATTCATCTTATTAGATTCAAAGAAAATGATATAAAGTATAATAAATCTATGAATAATGTACCCAACCAGTGTGTAAATGACTCCGAACGTCTCTTATCTATTCTGTGCCCTCATTAAAATGAAATCCAAACAAACATATCCATTGCTATAACCATAACCACCCTCAGAACGCCGCCGGCCCGCAGCTGTAACTACACTGGAAAGACAAAAGAGACGAAGAGACCAAAATAGAATATGCAATAAACGGGAATAAAACAGTTGGCACGCATAATACGAATACGCATTCGAAATTTGTGTAGGGCGATATTCTACTAAATAGAGGGTGTCTAGACATTGCAGACAAGACCAAGTTGGAACGTTGTCAAATCGCACAAACAAATAAACTAATCAAATCAATAGCAGAAAAAAGAGAAAATAAATAGAGAAAATATCAAGATGAATGGAATGAAATATCACGAATAGAACTAATTGAATTAGTTTATACTATGTACATAAGTAAGGTTATTTGCGATTGTGGAATGTTGGTAGTTTAGGTGAATAAGTGTGCGACATAGATAATGTCATGTACTTTGTCATTTAAGATTTCAATCATGCGTTTAGTAACCTGCTGCTTAAATTGATAGAAGATGAAAGCAATGATGCCAAATTAAAAATTCCTAATTTATTGCAATTAAAGTTGTGAATTCTTAACAATTCAAAGAGCATTTCTATCAAATATGACTTCTCTAGCTTAATTAGTTCACTTGAAATTATAATTTATGCAAATTGAGAGAAAAGTGAAATAAGTCACAATCCAAGATATAGGAAAGTGGAGAAAGTATAATTGCATAATTGCAATTAGCATCGTTTATAAATTATTTTCTAAGCAAAACAATCAAAATATTGCTGAGTGCCGTTTTGAATTTGCTCATTACATGATTACAGTGTTGCCAAATGATCCAGAGAGGATCCTGTTTTATTCAAATTAAAAAAACACGTTTTTGTTGTGATATACATACTTAACACTACACCTAACAACACTGTACAAGTCCCATACTTCATTCCATGAGTGCTTCTTCGCCTACATGTGAATGGAAAAAATGTAAGTATATCAAATATATTTCTTCTTCTGATTTTGACATTCACTATCTTTAGTGCTCTTTACCGCCATTTTAATAGCTGACAAATATAGTGTATTGTTTCGACCTCTCTGTGTATCTGCACGCTTTTTAATCTCACCTTGCATCTCCGCGTACAATTTCCAGCATTCCCGTGCATATTGCGCGTTTCTGCCCGTTGTATATAATTGCGCGGCAAGTCGTGCGTGGCCGACGCTCATAAATTACGAATTATGGAGTGCCTCTACTCCGGGCAAACTCCTGCCATACTTTACTACGAATACTCTCGTCATACTCTGCATATTCACTCAATACAATGCACATCAACTATTTCACCACTACACCAATTCCTCCATTAATACAATCTGTCGGTGTTTTAACCCACTGCTCGGCAAGTACTGAATGGAATAGTCACTAATGTTATTTCAGTGTGGGTTTATTTTTTCCATGTCGTCGTGATAGCCATCAAATGTTTTGTTTGGTGAGTCGAAAATCACGACTTTGACTTGCAGCAAAAATTGCCGTGTTATGTTTCGCTCTCTTCCGGCCAAATAATCAGCCATTGAGTTTCAAGTTTGAGGTTAAATCACATTTAATGTGAGCCATTCAAATTGTTGCTCGAATCGGCTGAAATTAGCATCATATTGTGCTCCATTTAGATTGAAAATCTAAGGCCAAGTCAAAAAATTGATTTACTGCCTTACAAACAAAACCATTCTATTCTGATTACTTGAAAGTTTCAAGAAAGCCTTTGGTTATTTATTGAAAATTTTAAATCAACTAGACCGATTTATCCGTTATACGTCTAAATAAAGATTAATACCAGTATTAATCTCTTTAATGCTTTCTGTAAACAAAAAATTGAGGTTATATCAATCTTTCCAGCCAAGAAGCGCACGTGCAACGTGTGGTTGCAGGTGAACGGTGCAAAAGTGTCTTAAGTAAATAATTAAATGGTAGTACCAAGACGGAAGACTTAACCGAAGACTTTCAAGAGGTATTCCTCTTCAACGCAGAGGCTCAAGAATAGGCGACACGCGAGAACTGAGAATCGAGGTCAGCGAAAACCGTTTGGTTCGGTTTAGCTGCCTGATCACCAATCACCACCAGCATCTTCAGCAACTTTAATATTTTCTGCTTTTTGTACGAGAGATATACAAGTACGGACAGGGATCACTTACTTTGCTTTTTGTGTTATTTGGTAAATGCTTTAAATATTTGATACTATAACAATAACACATTTTGAACAAAATATATTTATATTCTTAAGATTAAAGTGAAAATATTAGCAAAAACTGCATCTTTCTAGCTAAATTAATTTCCAAGTTATACACGTTTAAAGTCTGGGTTATTGAGACGCATTGAGAGAGTCGGCAAATAGTGTCGCAGAATGTTAGAGCGAGAAAACAAGTGACTTAGCGTCGTCAGATGTTTCTTCAAACTTGTATAACACCTAATCCTTTCGATCGTATTAAAAAAATTGGATTTAAGTTTAATAAAATTCTTCATCTACATTCCAGTCTGTGCTTTAAAAAAATATTTCTGACTTTGGTACATACTGAAATTACAGCTCGTTCACAATTGACTTTGCAACAGGATGCAATTCATTCATATGATATACACTGGCTCATTGATGAGCTGACGGATAATCGTGTTGCGTAGCGTCGCGCCACCATGATAATTGCAGTTATAATTACATACGGAATCACGCACTTAATGCGATAGCACGGCGTAAAAACAATGTATTGACAATCAATGATGAATTACATGCTTGATATTGATAAGAGGATATTACTAAGCTAGTGTAGAAAATTGAAGGCTCGATTTTTCAATGCAACGAATGTGATGATAATTCCCCAGAATAATAAAATTAATTTATGTCGATGTAAATTATTGGGATAGTTAAACATGGTAATTGTCATTGTTACATAGTAATACAAGGATATTAAGATAAAAAAATAATTAAGTGTTTAATGATAGATGGTACAAGTTGGAAAATTCACTCATTATATAAGTAAGACTTTATTGTACAAAATAATTATATTTAATAATATTTATTAGAAAAAAAAATTGTTTAAAGTTTTCCAAATTTTAAGCAATTGTCATCTATCAACAAATGTGATTTGAAGTTAAAGAATTAACATTTTAGAATATAATTTCAGCATAATAAACATTGTAACTAATTTGGCAATACCGTGAAAGTTGTAAACATCAACATGTTGCTTAAGTTACTCTAATCTTATTGACTCCAGAATGAAAATCAAAACAATACATAAATATGTAAATCATAGCCAAAATTGAGTAAATGAATAAATAAAAATTCTTTTGACGTAATAACAATGAGACTAATTATCTATAGCCATCCTGATAATATAATGTCATAAAAACAGTACCAGTCTCTTGCACATCCTTTAATAAGAACTATAAAGTTGTGTGCTAACCTGAATAATTTATGAGCGTTTAATTAATATTTTTTCAGGGCGAGGTTTTACTGCATTGACTAGTATAATCCAAAGGATTTTAATTATCAGTAATTTATAATTAAAATGGTATAAAACTCGCTTAATCTCTATGAAACCAGAAATTTCTATAATATCTCTACGTTATTTACAATCTAACCAACATGTAAAATCAAATTAGACCTTATAGAATGTTATTAATTAGAAACTTTACTGATTACTCTAATAATTATTATCAGATTAATCTGAAATCGAAAGCAATGTTTTTCAATTTAATTTTTGCTGCTTCGTTTTTTATATGCATGATGGAAATTCCCAATATTCTTCATTCAACATTGTTATTAACTTTATTATGCATTAAAATTCCAGTTTTCAGTTTCGCAACCTTAAAATTCACTGCGTACCAAGGATTTTCACATTGTGGCGTATAAAAAGTGAAACTCATGATTACTGCAACCTTCGGGTATGGTCAGCACATAATGCATTTAGAGCGCAAAAACAGGTTGGTTGATTGTGCCGTAAAGTGCATTAAAATGTACTTGATGTGTGCACTCGATGCAAATTGTGGGAAGGATGTAAGACAACACTCTCGATGCGTAATAGCAGTGTCATCATTTTCTTGGAAGGTGAATAAAATTATCTCCAGCAACAGCAGAATGTCATTCGCATTTTTTTACGTTTGGCGAAGAGATCAAAATATTCTTAATAGGTTTTTAATAAACTAAATGTTTCTTTCTATGAAAATGTGGATCTTCTAGCTTTATAGTTCGGTGCGAAGACGAGAGAGAGAGTCGGAAGATATGAAGTTGTTAGGGAGCTGAAGTGAGAGGGTGAGTGACTTACTTACGTAAGTAACTTGTCTCTAACTCTATTATTTCTAAACAAATCAATCGTATAGAATTAAATTTTGGATTTCACTTTAATAAAATAACTACCACTCTACTCTACAACAATATTATAATTTGTTCTATTAAGTAAGTGAAAATAAGATGATATTTTTGTTTAAAATTCGATGTAAGAGTCACTATAATCAATTTTAGCACAACTGATAAGTGCATTAATATCCATTTCGAGATTTGTTCTTAAAAAGTGTAGCAACTCTAGAGCATGTCAAAAGAGTGCATTTCACTTTAAGCCCGGTAAAAACAATCAGATAATAATAATTTAAATTAAAACCTGCCGACCCAAGTCGTTATCCTAAAAGTAGACAATTTAGATTCTCGATTACACTCGTATTAATCAATAAATTTAATGCATTTCCAGATCTTATCCTTTTAACCAATCCTTGAACACTTGGATTTTATGCTGTTTCGCACCGCTGAGTTTATTGAAATTCTCAAATCGTTGGTTTTATGAATGATTTTATTACAATCGCGTTTTATTTCCCTCTGCAACAAGCATCTTTGGCATCAGGAGGTTAGATCGCATCGTTAACGCTTTAACACTATCTACTGCATTAAATTAGTCAGACACGATGGGTATTTTCATTATTTCGGATTATCGACATTAAAACCATGGATAAAACACGAGACAGAAATCTAGTTCTCCACCGCAGGGCGCATTATTCTATAATGAATGAACGAGAACATGCCTGCGTACCTTGTGCTACAGTTGTGTGGCTAGCAGAGTGTGAAATCAACATTTTTATCATTTTACTTTTCCACTGAGTGCCTTCACTAAAATGTGCATTTCAGTGTAGGACTGTGTGCATGGTGAGCAAGCAGTGCGTGTTTTTTCTGCGTGGGTGGAGTGTTTGTGGCTGGCAGCAAGATTTGCAGACAACAATTTATATCCGATTTGAATGAAATATATGCATCACATATTTGTATTATGTCTGCTCGCGTGTGCCAAGTATTTGCTGGGCGTGGAAAGTGGCGATAAAGTGGTTTTGGGGGCTTTGCAAATTGGAGAAATGGATGGAGTTTAGCCAGTTAAAAATATAACCCGTTTAAAGTTGGAAAAAATGTTGTTATCAGATACAGATAAAAAGGTTTAAACACGGAGAGGATTTTATGAAGTTTTTATTGCATTGAGCTTAAAAGTTGTGACGTATGATTATTCGCAATTTTAATTAGTTGAAGTGAGAAAAATTAATATCACTTCACATGATGTGAAGTGACTCAAATTAAAGTAAATTCTATTTGAAGTTAGTTATTAAGCAAGAAATATTTTTATATTGTACCACCAGTGTGACTCAAATCATTTCTAAAATCTATTATATTTTTAATCATTCATGTACCGATTTTAAAATGCCCATTATGATTTTATGCCTTTTTAAAGTAATTGACAATAAAAAGAATTATTTGACTTAGATACTGAAAATTATTATATATTGACTTTACTTAAATTTATTTATGAAGCAAATTTTCTCAAATTACTATTGATTAATAGAATCATTGAATCCAATAGCAATATTTCTGAAGGTTAATTACATATCAAGAAGAAGGTAGATAGCTAAAAATAAATATTTAAGTTACTTAAGATTAAGTCACGTCTATGTTAAAATCATTTTTCAATTTATTTCTGCTAAATAATTCTACTTTTAACAAGAACAACAAAATCGATGCAACCTGTTAAAAAGCGACATAAGTAATTCTTGAAGTGACTTTTTCAGTCTTCTCAATTTATATTTATAATTTAAAATTATTAAAAATAATAATTGAGACAAAGGCTATTGTTGTAAATAGCTATAAACAAAGAAATCATAGTGATTAATCAATGTGTATTTAATTCATTTACATTGAAGAAAATTAATTACTAATTGTGTTCTCTTGTTCTTCAATCTTTTCCTTTCCCACATTATATAACATCCTCTACTCTATTGTTTGATATTAACATTCTCCTGTATTTTCTCTGTGTAGCTTCTTCAGTGAGCGCTTTCATTTTCAATCTCCACAATTTTTTTCTTTTCTTTTTATAATTCCTAATGGATCCTCTAAACCATCAACCTTTTTACATCGATGCACCTTCACTGTGATTTTTTTAGCCCATCAGGTGGCTCTCTACTAGTATCCAGCATAATTATCGAGTGCGACTTGTAATGACTGAGCGCGCTGTCTAACCTCTACCTGACCACATAGCTGCATAGCACAAGAAAGAATTCCAATTCCCAAGAACTGGCTCGCTGGGCAGCAAGAACGCGAAGAACTCCGCTGACTGCTGCCAAGGTACAAGAGCTCGAGAAAATGCGAGCGAGAGGAAACAAACTGAACAAAACGGTGTGCAGGCTGACAAAACGAAACAAAAGCGAGACGTTCCATCAACCATCAGGATCTCAAGCCAGGCGCAATCAGACATGTTCATGGCTTGTGAACGACCTGACTTTTGGCTTCCACGAGAATTAGGCTAGGATGGATAGAATACAAAAGGCAATTATATCATGATCAACCAGTCAACAATATCTATCACACAAGATATTCTATTTTTACGAATAACTCATAAGCAAACTCTCAAGATTTCTATTTTCAAAATATCAGTTTAATTATCTAAGTATTTTTTCCTTGCCAAGAAAGTGACTCAAGTAATTTTAAGTCATCTCAAGTTAAATCTTTTCTCTTTTGTCTAGATAAACTCATCAATTAACTGTGTAATTAAATGTAAAAATTTAAATAAATGTTTATAAGTAATTTTTGTCTTTTGTAATTTTCAATATTCTCTCTTCTCGTTTCTAACATAAAAATTATATTCCACCATATGGTAAATATTTTTAGCATAGTGTTAATTCAATTACTGTGCACAATGATGCATAATTTGTTTAAACTATCGTCGCGTACGCCAACAGATAAGAGATAACAAAGGCGCCAGGATATCAACCTTTCATATATTTCCGCGTTATCTCAGATCATTAAATTTATACGACGAGATGTGAATTTTTATATTATTAAATAATTGTGAAAATTTTACAATCAGGAAAAAACATCCAAAATATACTTCATTAATTAAAATGTCATTAATTTATAAAACAGATTGTAAATTTTAAATTTTTTGATAGAAGGAAAGTGTTACCGGAAATGAGTCAACTCAATATTCGATAATTTTAAATATTTGAAAGTAGGGAAAGCGCCTTCATTTTCAAACACAAAAAACTTTAGTTAAGACTTAAGTCAATAAACTGGTAAACTCTTCACTTGCTTGTTTTGAACAGCAGCTTGCTCTTAATTAACAGTTAAACGTAAAATCTTCCTTCGCATTGCAGTTTACAGTTAGAAATATACTTAAGGCTGAAGTCCACTAGAGTCAAATTAACTATGTTACCATTCTTCTTCTCCACTGATTTTTTTGTTGATCTAATGATAATTACACAGATGTTTGAAACACTAAATACTGCGAAATACAAAATAAGCCAATATGCGTAATTTTTTCATATGATCAAGGTAGTTCTGCATTTTACGATTTTTTTATTATGTCTGCGATTGAAGACTCAAGATCAAAGCAATCAAGTTATTTTTGTCTGCTAATTGCCGACTTGAGTCTGTCTAGTGGACATTAGTTTGGAAGATTGAATGATCAGACTGGAGAATGAGAGAAAAGATGAGATGTAAGTACGCGAAGAGCACAAAGTCAAGTGCGAGCGTAATTATTACAAATTGCTGCAAATAAACTGGACGGCAGACAGACGCGCAGCGCACGGATAATAATAATAAATAATTGCATAACTGCACGAATAGTTACTAACAGCGCCGAGGCAATGTCAGACAAATAAATGAGGAATGTAAATTAATAGACATTGAATTATTGATAAATCTAAATCTTAATGTAGACAAAAATGTTGGAAGTAACTTAAACACTATTAAATTGGTTTAAACCCTCAAAGACCATTTGTTCACATAATTTAGGAGAAATAAAAAATAATAATTTCATAATTGCTTATGAGTAAAAATTTCTGGAAAAAGACTTACAACCATAAAAAATTGTTCTTAAAAATTGCTCAGATAAACAAAATAAATTCGAAAAGAATTAGAACAAAATGTTGTACATTGTAAAGAAGTTAAAAGAAATTAAGTTTGATAAATTTTTAATAAACGTAGCTTATGTGCAATAAATTTAGAAACTTAGATGTAAAATAAAAATATTTTAATAAAAAATAAAATATCCAATGAAATAAATGACTCAATTGACAAAGAAACAGCTTTTGAAACAATAAGATGACCTAACTCTTTGCTAACTCGCCTTAACTATTGCACAAATTTGCAAAAAATCACTTTGAAGAAAAATCTTTAGTTATGTAATTTCTAAATCAAAATTATTTATGTTTCATGAGATATATAAATATTATTAAATAATTTATGAGTATCATTCGAAAACAGCAAATTCTCAGAAGAAAGTGACTTAACCTAATAAAAAACAATTCCTTGTCAAAGAAACGTTTAAAGTCTTTTAAAGACATCGTAATCCTTTCTTTTTTCTGAAACCAATACAACTTTGCACAGGAAGTGCCGCAATTTTATGTCTTAATCCATCATTCAGTTTCGACATCTTGTAACACAGTTGTACTTACGTGACGTGCGACAAGTTTACTCAACATTTATCAACCATCTTCATTCATGCTTCTAGTTAGGCTAAATCCAGTGATTTGTTTACTTAACCTCTTTTTTGTTTACTCAGCCATTTACGACAAGCATTTACTGATTATCATGCCTCTAGTCGAAATCGAAGCTTACGTTTTTTTGCTCCATCTGTCGATAATATTTCTCACTTTTCATTGAGAGTATTAACGATTAAAATGCGTCAATCGATTAAGATAAGAACTCCGAGGTTACCAATCTAAGTATCAACTAAAGTGCGTTTGAAAATATGGATACAATATTAAAGACCAATACAGTGTAAAACGTTGGGTCATAAAATATTGACCATGACTTATTTCGGTTTTTAAGTAAAAAAACAGTTACTTGCTTAAGTAACATTAACCTGACTTAGGTCATTTATCAACATCATGACTCTTAAAGATTCTCTTTGTACCAATGTGCTTCATACCTATTGATGTCAAGAACCTAAACCCTCCACAGAAATGACTTAAGTAACATTACACAAATAGGGCATTACCTAGAAAACTGTTGCTCAAACTATGCCCGGATCCTTTATGTCCTGCCGCCGACATTTTCGCCATGCTGTGAGCGCCAAAGTATCCCAGGGCACACTAAACTCCATGAAAGTCCGCGGTTTGTCGCTTCAAGCAGCGAATAGTGAGGTCTTCATCTACTTCCTTCTAGCTAGCATCTGCTTCTAGGAAGTTGGGTCACGGCTTTGTGCGCCAGCAACAAACACATGTGCACTTGTGTCGCACTTGAGAAGTCAAAGAATGTAATCCAATAGAAGTTCAATGAGATCATTGGCGCAAGTCACTTTCACGAAGTATTCAAAAACTTAACAACAGAATGAAATTTATCATTTCTCTGCTCCAAATTAGGTTTAAATAGATTATCACGAGGTATTTATCACAAAATGTCACAGAAATTATTATTGATTTTGTTTATTTTTTAGGTCATTGATTGAGTTTGAGTAAGATTCTTATTGTTTTATGCACTTTTTAGGTGGTAATCCATGAAAATGTCTTATGTAATGTCAATTAACTTCAGAGAAACCTTTACTGATTGTTTTTTGTTTGCAATTGCTTGTTTGCGTCACTTTGTGAGCATTTTGTTGACTGTGCATGCGCAATACGCTCAGACGCGCGCAAACCAAACGCAACTGAATAACTGGCTCTACTTCAGTCGGGTCCAGGCGACCCCACCGTTAGTCGGCTCAGACTCGGATGGCGTCGGTTATTTATATACTAGGTGTCACAATAAAATTTAAATGTAAAAAAATAAATTAATTTTGCTACGTCTAATAAATTTAGTAAATTAAATAATTTTTCAATTGATTTCCTTTAGTTAATTTTAATTTCTACTAGTTCTGCAAACACCATGTATTTATCTAGCTGCTTATTTGACTTTACTCATTATAATCTGAACTTCTTGCTAGTGATAAAGTGAGACGACGTTCACTTGCGCTTTACTGCAGCTTCTCAGCATCCAGCGTGAGAAGTTGCAAGCACCACAAAGTGACTTAAGTCTGATCAAGTCAGGAGCAGATGCTTCCATGATGCGTTGCAAACTGAACTCAAAAGATGCCCAAGATGTCATTACGCAAGCCCAAACAATGTATGCATGCTCAATTGAAGAAACGTGACTTAAGTTGTTTTGACACAATTTCACATAGAAAAGCAGAGAACTATTTTGATAAACCCTCAATAATAATAATAATATTTGAATAGTGGTAATCGGATGTTTTTTCTAGAATTTCAAGTTGGTGGGAAAATTGACTTAAAATTTGTAATTGTAACACTCAGCATACTGTGCTAATACTGTCGAGAGGAATCAAATTGTCTCTGCTTAGGTCACGTCTTAATTTGAGTCACAAAGGTTACATCTAAATTAAGTCACATTAAATGACTAAATGCAACTGTGACCTTCTTTTATTTGTATTTTTATAACTTGTTTATAACCCATCGGAATATTGACCATCAACACTTTATGGTATTTTATTATTCACGTAAGCTTAAAAAGTTTCTAAATATTATGATTCGCTCGAAATTATTTTATAAGAGGATGTAAAAAGACATTTCACAGTCGAATGACTTTAAATTGGGTAGGCCCAATAGGTGTCAAACACACGAATGACTTAAGTCGTATTGGAAGACCGCAAGACAGGATGGCGCAGATACAGATTGTGAGAGTTGGAGGGTCATTTTCCTGTGGCTGGTTTCTTTGGAGGCTCTGGCGGGTCAAGAAGTGCATGAGTCATGACTCATCCTACTTGTGCTGTCTTTTGCCAGTGGCGCAATGCGGCAGGTAGTCAGCGACGCCGATAACAGGTCAGTGGATTGTTTGTTGGAGGTTATAAGTGGAGTGGAGCAGGTAGACTTAGGTCAACCCTGAGGATTGAGAATAGAGAATTGTGTGGTTAATGTGCGAAATACCAGGTGTTAAGATGTTAGAAGTAAATAAAAAATGTATAAACTAGGGTAATTAAAAGAAAAAAAGTAAAGGGTGAAGGAAAAGAAATACATGACTTAAATTAATGAGTTAAATATTGCTTGAGAACATTAGCAAAAGTACAGTTTATGTAATTAATTAGGTTGACTAAATAATTAAGTGAATTAGTTAGTTAATTTAAAATTGACTTTAAATTTCAGAGAAAATAAATAACATATTTAAGTCATATATGTTAATCTTAAAACATTGTAATATAAATTTATATGAGCTAAATAGTGTTTCTATCTGAACTGTACATAACAAATATTTTAAGCTCCGGTCTGTAGCTTAGTCGGCAAGACGTCTGACTGTGGCAGTGACAACGAGGTTTTCAGGATTCAAGAGGATTCAGGGAGACACTGGTTTAAATCCTGCTGGGGCATGTTCAATGTAATTTATATACCCACAGAATTTAGTCTCAATAGTTAACTAATAACCCTGGTAGTTGATGCAGTTTAATGAAATTGACATCCAGTACGGTGTCGGTATCCACAAGCTTCAAAAATAATAGAATAACAAATAATGTTTGAAAAAATGAGACCAATTAAATATATTAACATGAGCAACTTTCATAAACATGACTTAAGCCAAATTAAGTCAAATATTCGGGAGATTATTATAGTAGTTATGCAGAAAATATTTAAACAATTTTTGTTTAATTTTGATAAAGAATAGTTCTTACTATCTCTTGTTAGTTAAGCAACTTGAAATTGACTTATGTCAACTTAAATAAAATATAACTAACTTAAGTCAATAAGTAGCATAATATGTGCTATTTCATTAATTATTTTGCAACAATTAACAGACATGAGATATGTTTAATTTGACTTAAGTCGATTAATAACTTTTATTGCTTAAATATTTTTTCGCTGTTTAAGGTCAGATAAATCTACTTGTTGTCTTTTTATTTAAAGTCGTAATAATATCCGACTATTTATATTCCCTTGACGCAAATTCAGTGTTAAATTCAAAACAATTCTATTCTTAACGTTAACAACTTCATGGCACGTACTGTTTTATTGCGCTCAGGTGAAATAATGTGTGATAAAGCGCAATATTTCATGTTTTTTCTTTACTTTGAACCCAACAGAAAACAAGAAGCAATATGACAAACAAAATAAAAAACAACGTTCATCATAAATAATTAGTAAGTACTTTTTGTTACTATTATTATAAAACAGAACACTTCAACATTGTTTCGACAGTTGCCTACATTTCTACCAAAAGTTTTGCTTTTTGATGTGATGATGTCGAGCATTATGCAAATGCAAAGACTTTCATCCCGAATTTGAATAATTACACTGTCGCGCATGGACAAACAGATGTGCGAGATCGTGTGTGGCGTTATGAAGCGAGGACATGATGCAAATGACTAATTAAAGCGATGCCAAAATGACGCCGAGTGATTGCGATAAGTGATTAAAATAGTGTCTGTGTACCATATGCAGTCAACGCCCGCACAGCAGAAAGCAATTTATTTATTTACCGTCCCAAATCGCATGCGGCGTAATTTGTTGCAAATTGTTTTGCATATTAACATTTGCTCCAAATGTCACAATATGAGAAATTCTCGGCAAATTATTGCAATGCCTACGAAATTGTTTTCACTTGCTATTTAATATGTTGTAACAACAATATTGTGCTTTATTAGGAATGCAGAGGATTGAGGTGTATTTAGCAATAGATGGCGCTACAAACGGAAAAAGATTCAATTATTTACAGAAGATGTATATAATATTGAATAAAATAAAAACTATTCAAAAATTTTAGTTTCAAGCATTTTTTTTTCTCTAAAAATAATGATTCTGTCATTCTTTGAAAATGATGTATGAGTATGATACCACCGGAGGCGTAATGCGTCTTTAAACTATGCATTCTTCCGCCGCCAATGCAACATTCATCTCCCAGCACCTCAAACCTTTATGAACTCATTAAAACCGTCTGCACATCCAGCCAGTGTCTCCACATCTTGTCGCCGCGCAGTTTCCTGTCGGTCCTACGCACATTTTCAACCATTTTATCCAATACCATGCCGTCGCCATTTGCAGTCCGCATTGATATTATGCCAGTACACGTTCAATTCCTCGCGTTTCATTCACTCGCGTATTCATTCATGGCGAAGAAAGCATTGCGTTAGTTGAATGGCAGGACGCAAAAGGTAACGTCTCGCAGGTATGTGGGCGTTATGCTTACGCTAAGCCACTACACTCACTAGTAAAACGGCTAAAGTTGGCTAAAGCAATGAGTTAGGCGCGCAGAAATCACAGAGGTGCGTCGAGCAAGTATCCAGAGTTTAATTCATGTTTGCAACACCGACGCGTTCAATTCATGTCACACACCGGCAATAGAAAGGTGCTGGAGGTTTATTGCAGGTTATCTAACTAATCTAACTATTTAACGACTTAGGAGATTGCAGATTGGAAGGTTATGTTGGAAGAAAGTCAATGGGTGTGCAATTAAAAGCAGGAAGTTACTTTCTGGCAGCTTGTAGCATGATGGTGACATTTAGTATAATGAAAGGTAATTAAACGCTGCAGCGTGTGAGATCATGATTGAAAGAAATGTTTTAATTTATTATTGCGTAATTTATGAATATAAGTGCGCTTATGCCGGTTATCGGGCATTATTAAATAGCAATGTGTCAGTTTTTGCTTGTTTATGAGTTGCTTGCAACACGTAATGTACTTTGTTATACATCAGGCGAAAGCTGATTAAATATATAATAAATTTCAATTAGTTGCATTCATGCAGAACAAATTATTTAAAGGTTATGCAGACATAAGTAAATGAAATTGAATAAATTAGTTAGTGATTCTTGAAGCACTTTGTATAAATTGATATGTATCTATTGAAAGCTTATTTATTTATTGATACAATGCAACTTAATTCGTACTCAATAATTAATTTTTTTGTCAAGTTTCAATTTTTGGTAGGTAATTAATTATAGTTTAGGAACAATAAAGATATTTCAACAATAATTTTTTATTTTATTGCATTCAATGAATTTGTTGTATATCAATAGAGAATTGATTAAAATTTTAAAAGTTTTTTTATATAATTACTATTGAGAATTCAAAGTATTGTTGAGTGTGGTCACGAAGTGTTTAAGATTCATATTGTTGAAAATTTGCACTATAACACTTACTTAAATTTATTTTTAATTTATTTAAGTAAGTGTTATAGTGTAAATTTTCAACAATATTGAGAATTCATTAATGCCAATGCTGTCTTAATATATTTTGTAAATAAAGAATATTTTTTATTCAAAGAAGTATTAAATCATATGAATTATTTAATTTTTAGCAATATGTAGAGTACCCTGTTATAATTATTACATATGAAATGCTAATTAAATTTGTAATTAATGCTTATAATTGAATTCTTATATCTCAATTCTTCATTCTGTTAACAACAATTAATAAACAGGCATACCTAATTTGTCATAAAAAATAAGCGCTTAGATTTTTAAAGTTTTAACATATATTACAAGATTCTGTGGGCTGACTGTGATACACCAATAGAAAGCCAATTAAATTGAAAACATAATGCACTTTAATTCACAGAAATAGTATAATTATTTCATTCGCCAGAGTGAAATAAATATCAACAAAGTTATTTTCCGTTTCCACCTGTACCAAGAACTATTTTAGTACTATTTAAATTTAAGTGTTTTATACAACATCTGGTATATATTGTTATATATCATTGTATAGCCAAATAAATTTGCTACATTTGACGTACTAAAGTATCTTAATTACACTTTCCGCTACAAGTAAATGAAACTTCCGGATATTATTCTGACCTCTGACTCTACTCGCTTAATGTCCATGTATATTAGAAGCTTTCTTATATTCTGCATTATACATACATTTGATAATAAATAAAATACCTAGGTTATATCTTGCAAATGCAGGTCACGTTTGCATACTCAGCGCATGTGAGAAAATGTCCAAGAAAACGCGAGGTAAATGAATGGGCGATTGCACAATTAGCTCGCGCTAGACAAATGGGCGACTGTCGTCCAGAGAGAAAACTAATTAGAAATTTATTAAAATACTCCAATGCACCGAATGACACGCATGCACAGCATGTAAGTGCGTTTTCTTAATACGGCATTAATTAAATTAGTTACAAATTGTTTCTGATATTTTCCAAGTTCTGTAAGGAGGGCAATTAAAGTCAGAAGTAATATGGTGCAATAAAGTATAGGTACACAATTGACAGTTGAGACAATTGAGATAAAATCTAGTAATTTAAAAAATAAATGATCTGACAGAATTATCATAATATCATCAAGTTGCCTTACAAGAAAATTTGATGAATTATAAATATGATTTCCGGAGTACAAGATGCTTGGAAACGGTAAGTATGATACCAATTTATAACTTCTCTTCTACGATAATGTCAATGTTTTAATATTCTAGTAAAAAACTTTGATTTGTTTTTTACTTGTAATTATTAGTTATTTACAATACTTCTTTAACATGTTGTGTTTCAATTAAAGGCTCCAATTAGTATCTATTAGTCACAAAAAAAATCAATATAATGTCTCTTATAAATCCTCACCAATAATAAATATAAGAAACAAAATGTAATGTTTCTTTTATACACATTTAAAATTTTGTTCTGCCTTTAGGTCGTCTCTTACAGTTAATTTATAGTTTAGTATTAATTAAAGTATAAAAATTATAATCAGTTTAAGTAAGCAGAAATATTATATTAAATAGATATATATTTCTAACTTTTAAGACTGAATAATATTATTATCCAGCTTGATAGTTTATTCAATTGCATTCGATTTCAGATAATTTAACGCCATCATAATTCTATTATTTTATATTGCAAATAATAGTCAGAAATTTATTATAAATAGACTCATTAGACGTCAACCATATGTCAATTGCAAATGAATTACACCATGACAGGATGACACAATATTGAATTCTGCGGAGAATGTGTCTGAATAATAATTATCATTAAATGCCGAATAACCCACGACCTCAATAGTTTCATGTGATAAGAAAAATGTTATGAATGAATATTACACATTAAAACAAGTTAGGTGATTTCATGAACATTGACTACATTTGCAAATGTGTTTTGAAATTGATAAATTTTAATTAAGATTTATGGCAATTTCTAAATATATTTCTGATTACAACATGTGTTAATGTTGAGTTGTCAATGATATTTTTATGACAGATGATTACAGCGAGTAATTGATAGATATTTTGTAATGTGAAAATACTAAAGTAATAATTTGCAGAATTACTTTTATGCAAATAGAATTAATTATAAAACCAAGAGATTTAACAGGAATTAATACAATTGAAAATTACAAAGCAAGATTTGCTATAATTTAAATTCAATATTTAGTTCTAATCGGTTCGATAGTTTAGTCGCAATTAATTCCGAAAGAAAGCGTCATTCTGTCATTCTCAATCATTCTCTCTACTTCCATTCTGTTTTCTTTTAAGGTGTTTACTCCAGACAATTTTTAAAAATTAATTACAAGAAAACTAATTTAGCTAGAATAATAATAAGAATGCAGAAATATCCTAATAAATATTAAGAATGATAAAATAATTATAAAAACATTTCATTTAACTTATTACTTTTTCAATGCATCTACTTGTTTAAAAGCCATACTGCTTACATAAGAAACTAGTTAGTTAATTAAGTTTTAGAGTATTGTTGATTGTGGTTACAAAGTGTTTCATTATGTTGATAAAACTGCCCTTTAACACTTACTTTTAGTCACTTGAAGGCAACATGCCGAAAACGTTTTAACAAGTGACTAAAAATAAGGGTTATAGTGAAATTTTATCAACATAATAAATTAAGTTTATTGTAAATAATTGTTTAAAGTGATTTCTTCTTATTTTCAATCTATATTTGTTTAAAACTAATTTGTAAACAGCAATTTCGTTAAACGTTCTCAGTTAGATTACCTATTATTTTCTCAAATGTACAGTAATATAGATAATAAAGTTATTAATAAACCGAGATCTTCAATAACTCGCCTCTTCAGCAATTTGCTTCAGAGATATTAATATAATTGCTCAATTTCCATTCTCTGAAGAAGATTTAACTCAAAATTTCCAACAAATTAATTAACACTCGAATTAATTAATTAACTACAATCTTACCAATCAATTAGTCAAATTATTCGAATGCAATCATTTTCAATCAACAACTTAATTACAACGTATTTTATACGGCATGCCATTAATGGATCTGATCTGAACAAGTATCTGGTTTCATTCCTTAATTTCAATTATTATTTATTGATATGACTCAATATGTTAAATTTTTTCTTCTCATTTCCATATTAAGTCATTCACGTAATGTCTTGGAGTGTTCGTAAACTGTAACAAAGTAAACTCATCAAGCTCGTAAATATTAAAGATTAAATAATACTCATTGGGAAGATTTAAATCTTTAATTGTTTAAAAGAGCTGCGCGTGCAACAAGTGACTGTGTGATAAAGAATATTATGATTACTAAGTGAGTAAAATCCCATTTTGGTCCATTCGAGAAAAGGTCGAACAAAATGACTAATCGCGTAGGTAGGAAGAGTGTCGTCGGCGGCAGCCATATGCTGGGTGAGTGATTTAACCGACTTAAGTCATTACGTATTTGCTGCTTACTGACTCGCACTGTTGATTTTAAATGATTGCAGATTACATCATTGTTTGGCAACTGAGTGCATGAGGTGCATTACCTAGATATTGCGCATATTCACCCAACTTCGTTTACGAGCTATGATTTGATGTGTGAAAATTGATGTCATTGTTGCTATTTCAAGAGATTGTCATGCTTCGACTAATTGGAATTAGTCCATGAAACTAGTTGCACAAGATGTGGAAATTAATTGACTTTCAAATCACACAGAAAAAAATATACTGAGTGTAATTGATTACACAGGTAAATAATAAATATAAATTAAGGCTCAATAAATAAAAATGTTACTTGAATTAAATTTCATATTGGGAAAGAACTTAATAAACAAATACAAATATATAGTTGAATATAGATAGTACATTTAATAAGCTCTTGATCGATACATAATAATATATACTAGGGGTTTTCAAAGATTGAACTAATTCAAATTAGTTCTATTTACAAATTACTGGAACCTTCAAAGTGTGTCAACGTCAGTCTGTCATCAGTTCGAATTAAACATTTAGGATATGTAATACATAGAAATAAACAGTTAATACGATCAAGTGATTTTAGCCATATTTTTGTGTTTAAATGATGCAGTATAAGAAATAAAATCAATTTTAGGTTTCAAATGTAATTTGTGACACAAATATAATGAAAAGAAATATAGTAGTGATAGTGATAGTAGTGAATTTAATTAGTAACCAATTGATTTATAACAATATATAGAATGTTAAAAATATAAATCTCAAGCAATAAGTTTTCAAGAAAGAAAGAAGAAGTAAAATGAAATTATATGTAGTTAATCAAGCATTTAATTAGTTTTCAACTAATGCATAACAGTATATACAAGGTGTTTTACATTATTAATTTTTATGTTGTTTTAAGGTAAGTTTCTATTACTTGTATAAAATTAAAGTAAACATTTTTAATTTCAACACTAATTTACAAATAAACTAAAAACAAAAATGACAATAATATTGATGTGGCTGACGGAGAATTTAACTAGCAACAAATCAATATCTAACAATTTTTACAAAGTGATTACCTGACTAGGCTAAATTGGTTTTTAAGTGACATAAAACTTAAATTTTCAAAAGCAGACCTCAAGCTTAAAGCATTTGGTTTGGTGGCTTTAACATAAAACAAGCACAAATATAAATAATAATATTATGTATAATATATACAAGTAGCGAAGGAATTTTAATTGATAAGGCAATGACAATTTATAAAGCTGTCTGTGGACCCATTCTAGATTATGAATGCATGTGCATCGCTCTTGCATCTAAAACGGCAAAACGGTAATGGGCAAACGAGAAGCAATTAGAATTATTTTGAAATTAAGACATCCTAATAACTCATTATAATGAGCTAACAATAAAACTGTTCACTAATCATCTCAACCTTTTAACATCTATAGGAGAGTTCTCCAGAAAGTCTTCAAGAACCGCTAATTTCACACATTCGAAAACTTCTACCCGATTGAAGGAAACTATATTATTTTTAGTATTATTGTTTTCATTAATTACTGTCTTTCTATGGCTGAAGGACCGTTGGTCGATGGCCTTGGTATGATTGTACTAACGTTTCACAAACAACCAATTACATTGTATAATTTTTAGAATCAAACTGTTTTTAATTTATTTTCTTCTAGCTTTGTCTGTATTTCTTTATTTTTATTCCGAACATAAATACAATTATCTCTTATGAGTCACGTACAGCTAATAAAAATTCTTCCACTATAATCTTAAACAATTTCGAGCATAAAAATACCATGAAAATCCTGAAAACTAATTTGAGCAGATCTTTCCAAATGAGATGCATTCTCTTCATATACTTTTTCCTACCTGTAATAGCCAACAGATGCCTGATAATAGGGCGCACCGTCGCAACCAATTACTATAATGAATAGGTATGTTTTATAGCTTTAAAAAGCCGAACTTTTTGTTGAAACACAACAACTATATCTCTCATTTTAAATATTATGCTGTTTTGCTTGTTTTTATGTGACTTGTGCTTTCTATAAATCACAACAAGGTGACTTGAGGTGACTTAAGCCATTTTAGTCACGTACATTTGCCTGTCAAAAATCACAGGTATCTATTATTCCTTGCATTTAACTGATGTTATTATGTGGTGGAAGAGTATTTCACGCAATATGTGCAGGGAAGAGAAGAAAACGTGAAGAGGGAAGCAAGTATCAGGTGTAAATGGATCTTAGAGGGTTGGATGTGCTAGTTGGAAAGCCAGTAAAGTGTAGAAGCCACCCAAGAACTAAAGTGTTGTGGCTTAAACTCTTGCTCATAGAGATATATTTATCGGTTGAGATCTGAAGAGGAAAATGACCACACACCGTCAGAAGGAAAATTGACACTTTTTAATCACTTTGTATTCCGATATAAAAAAAATTATTTCAAAATGTTTGTATTTACGAAATATTATTGCATTTCATTAACTTAGGTCCAAGTTAAGTTGTTGGTTTAAAATGTTATTCAGAAGAAATTAATAAAATGCTGTTTTTAATAATGCATTGTTTATATTGTTATA
Organism: Diploeciton nevermanni; assembly: GCA_027575565.1. Taxonomy (NCBI): domain Eukaryota; kingdom Metazoa; phylum Arthropoda; class Insecta; order Coleoptera; family Staphylinidae; genus Diploeciton; species Diploeciton nevermanni. The sequence goes on from JAODIE010025231.1 coordinate 56,707, forward strand.
TATCAATTGAAAGCTGGTTAAATGTTCTATCAATGGTATATTATTACAATCGAATTGTCTACAAATATTATCATTGAGAACACAATTAATTTGAAAACCTATTATGTGTATGTTTTCTTTTAGCAAATAACACCTCAACGCCATTTATATATCAATTTATTACCGATTAAATTCTCTATCAACTACATTTATAATCTTGGTATTTATGATTATAAATTATTCATATGATTCAAACACTAAATTTTACATTAGTTGGTTTTGTCAAACTAATTGTAACTTAATTTTTAATGACTTTGTATATACAGTTATAAATCAATTGAAAGCAATAATTTGTATGTAACTGCACTTTCATATTTAAATTTAGTTATCGTTAAAAATCAATTCAATTTGAATATTGATTGAGTTGGATTTTATTTCTGTTTGTTCATTCATATTAATAGCTGAAAATGCTACTTGCGTTTTTGAGACTAATAGTTATTAATGGTCAAAGTTCTAAACAAAGTTAAAATTTCATCTTTTTAGCATGTTTTTAAACTATGTTGAGACTCTCTAGTATATTTATAACCTTATTGTTTCATCGCTAATTTCCAGCATTTAGGCACAATAAATTCCAATAATTCCAGTTTAATCAATTCGTTTTCATCACTCGGCGTTCTACTTTAGAATAACCGATTCCCGTTGCAGTTGCAGGTAAATGTCGGCGGAGTAATCGCAATTATCATCGTGCATCATGTCGAAGCCAATTCGTGTTCGAAGCGCGGCCGCTTACATTTTTGATAATCACGCTCATCAATAAAACTAAAACATTCGACGTGAAGAGTGATGTGAAAACGGTATAGAAAGAGTTGAGACAAAAGTGCTATGTGGCCTGAAAGCTCAAATGATTAAATTTATATTGTAATAGTGAATAAAGTCCGAAATATGTTGGGAACGTCTATTGAAAATTATAAAAAGCATGAGTGTATTGAAATTATGAAATTATTAATATTAAGGAATGGTAATAACAGGTTTCTTTATAAAATTGTTGAATATATGTCGATTATGTTATTTATTATGACATGTTTATAATGGATAATTACCTAACTTAGTAAATAAATGAGCTCTTTAAGAATAGAATGTAAAAATATATTCTTAATATGATAAAGAATAAATTATTATTTTGATGTGTTAAAAGTGTGAGTTTGATTTCAATCTGATATGTTTGTATTCCAACAAAGAAATCAATAATTTCAATATTTATTTACATTCTATAGAGAATATATTACGCGTAAATAAATTAGTACTACGCTAAAAAAATAAGAAACCTTTCAGAATTACTAAGTATAGAATTATAAAAGATTGACTTTAAAATGGCAGCACTCTACTTACAACGTGCAACGTAGACGCCTTTAATCAACTTATTTATAAGATGGACTTCAAACATTCAAAAAGTCGAATAACTTTTAAACAAAATATGATTTTCAAATTCTGTAAAAATATGTAGATAGTTGATTTCGTAGTAAATCTATTTTAATACTACAATCATTAAATATTATTTTTGATATTGCTTAAATCTGCATATATTTTTGTGCTTTGATATGAAGGAAAATTAATGTGAGAATGTAACTAAACCAACAAAGTTGATTTGAGAATATTAGTACATATATATAACGCTCTTTGAATTGATTTGTTTAATTTAAAACTAGTTATAATATAAAACGTTTAAATGTAGTTTCTAAGACTATGTTGTATATATAACAAATTACATAAACTAATTATTTTTTTAGGAATAGTAACAAACTAATAAATATATTTTTGAATATTATTTACCAAATTTTGTTTAATTCTATCAATTACACGTAACAGAGAAAATAATCCGCATAAAAAAAACTATTTTATTATAAATTTTATTGCTATTATTATTATTATTATTATTATTTTGTTATTTTGTAAGAAAAGATTTAATTATTGATCGATGGTTTTGTATATGTATCATTGTATTATTATTATTATTATTCTGTATCATATGTTGCCTATATCAAACATAACTATAACTTCTAATACGCATCAACATAAAAAGTATCTTTTCAAAATTCATTCTATACGTATCATGGATAACAACACAAACTGCATATCATTATTGCTTTGAACTGAACCAGGCACGTTGCACATTGCGAGAATAGTAACAATTGGCAGACGCAATCAAAAGTGACTTGTGAGAAGCACGCTCGCCTGCAATTGTTGGCTAGAAGGCATAGTCGACAATTGTTAGCTCGGATCCTGTTTATCTTCCCGACGCGCACGAGCAGGAAGTGCGAGATGAGGCGGCGTGCAAATGGAGGCGAAACACCTTTCGAACTCTAACGGTGTCTGCGCTTTGTGCGCGGCCCTCGAGTAATAAAAGCTCGTCAGTGCGAGACGTAGAAAGTCGCCGATAGAGCAATGAAAAATGTAATGCTGATAAAGAAATTATTTCATTGCGTAATTAATGTGCTGCGGAAATGAGCTACACTAACAAGGTACATTATGGTTATGAATAGCATCAGCCAATGATTTTGGCTTTTGATGATGTTGGTTTTACAAGCAGATAATTGGGAAACAAATAAAAGAGGAAACTTGATTGAAGAGGTATTTCATAGAGAATTTAATGGTTTATTGCATTGGATACACAATAAATGTTTTTATTTTCAAAATAGAATTTAAATTGTACACATGATTGCCTAGGTTAATTTCAAGGCAATAAAAACTCCATGTTATAGAGAGAAAAAATACTGAATAATTAATCTAATTTCAAAAGCAATAAATATTGGCAATAGACTTTCAAGGTGTAGGTATTATTAAGAGAATTTCTCCGCGCAATTTTTTTCTTTCTTTCTCGGTGATATCAATCTTAAAAGCAGATGATTAGGCAACTAAAAGCAAGAGGCTTTAGTACTGTACAAAATAAAATTATTAGCCACCTAAGAAATTCTCTTATTTTTCAATAATGATGTTTTGTAAGATCTGTTTTATGTGGTAAATACATTGATGTATGCGTGGTTGCATACGTTATTTTAAAAACAATTCTAATTTATTGAAAAAGAACCTAATTATATTTAATAATTTATCATATTGGGTTTGTCAAAATTACAATGAGTTTACCACGGGTTGTATTGTGATGAATGTTTGCCTACATTCAATTAAAATGTCCCAAAACTCAATTTCTCGGTTGGCTTCTTAAATTCTACGAAACGCTTCCAGACTGAAATTCTACATGCATGTCTTCGCGTGCGAAGATTACGCAATGAGTAAGCTAATGAAGATTTCAAAGTAATTATGCGATAAAGTTGAAGACATTCCTACAGAAAGAAAATTTAATTGTGTTTGGTCGCTGGCTTGTAATTGCATACCACCCGTAAAAGTTAAAGCACTTCTGCCATTTGTTCAATTAATTAATTAACTTTACTTTGAGTCATTAACAAAACAAATTGTAATTTGATTATAAAACTTGTATGTGAAAGTGTAAACTAAATGTTATTTATTAGTTTTGGTTGATTCTTATTTAAGTTTTGGGAGTGTTTCTCGAGAGATTTTGCGGCTTTTACGTGAAATTCCACACTTTACGTGGTAATCCCATCAACGACAACAAAGCCGGTGCAAGAAGCTTTTGGCTTCATTCCATACATGTCTTACTTTATGCATTGCCACATTGTGTTACGCTTTCTTTGGTGGCTTAGAAAAGCTTCCTTATTTTCCATGCAGAGGTATTTTCATCACACTCTAGTTGGATTCGCTTGCATCTAGAGTCATTGTTCCCCTGATAAAATGCTACTTGAAGCTGTCATTTGTCGTCGCTTAGTAGAGTAATTTAAATGCACTCGAAATTTACATGCAAATTGCTCGCATTAATCATGCTAGTATTTTATTACGTCGTGTGGCAACGTCGCATTCAGAACAGCGGATTTCCTGTTGCGTCCCTTGCGAAACTCCGAGCCTCGAACAGCATTTACAGTGCTTTTTTGCCAATACTAAGTACTATGTACTCTGCACTGGGTTGTCAATGCTATTGTTGCAGTTGCAAAGGTGTCTATACCAAGCCAAGCAGATCACAAATAGACACGTAGAGGACGATTACTTATGCAAACCTTTCCTGGGAATTTCGTTTGTTGGCTTACTCTGTACGTACATCCCACGTGCGGAATGCAATGGAATTCAATTGCAATTGCATTGTGCTATTGTACTGTACACACGCATTGTCAATAATATTATTATCGACTTAATAAGCATTTCATTTTATTAAAGAGATATATAAATGCAAAGTTTACTTGTTTCAAGGTTTATTCATATAGTTTGCAATTAATTGCAACTAGTCTATTAGTTCCAGGTAGGTTATTCAAGGTGCGTTGGAAAGATAACAGAATAAGCTACCAGTGAGAATTTTAAAAATTGCTTCAGATGGTGCTGAGGCGGATGTGGAACGATGAAAAGTGAAACAAACAAAAGTATCTTTATGGTGTTCCAACTCTTAAATCATTAATAACTTTCAATTTGCTAATTAAATATTATTGTATTTTAAGTATTTTCGAGAAGAAACAAAGAGCTATTAATTGATGTATAATATGTTAAATTCTGTTAATATTTAATGACTAAAATTGACAATAAACAGACAAAAACCTTATTGGTTTCTCAACTCAAGTTTTCCATCTAATAACTTCTATGCTATAATTGCCCGTAATTTCTTTACGATAAAAATCAATTTTTGTCCAAATATTAAAACATATAGCTGATAATCATTCACTATTGTTGTAACAATAACAGTCAACTTTTTTTTGTAGTCAAAATTGTTTTCTTCCATTTCTACCATGGATTTTTTTCTGTTAAATGTTGATTATGACGAAAATTAACCGTCCACTTGTATCTCTATTCGCGGATTTTCTCCAACTAATAAATATGCATCGATCACAACGCTACACTCGCCTGCATTGCGTGCCATACTTTCGTGTTAGTTGCTTGTTATGATCGTTACCCAATTGGCCGATTTTTATCATGTCCCAGCAAACACGCAGCCCTCGCGACAATTTATTCTATCTGACTAACTCACCACACAGACCTAACCAACCGCAGCAGTAGAGTGCTGAGCAGAAGCAGAGGAAAAGTAAGAGGATTAAGTTATGGATGTGCATAAATCCACTGCCCACGACAAAATGGCGATGACGTAGGCATTGCTACCAGCGTCATCCTCCCATGCAATTCGTACCACTCAAATATTTGTACTGCAAACAGGCATAAAAATTAATTCATTTGAATTCAATGTAAAAATATAAAAAAGAAGAAACTTGAGATTGAAGTGCAGGTGAGAGATGTTTGATGAAGAATATCTACACTTGGGGGCATGATAATTGAGGTATCATTTTGTAGCTTGTTGCTCGGTAAACTTATTCGACTGACTTATATTTTACATCAAAAAAGTTATAAGATTCACACAAAAAAATTGTTGTCATCTTAATTTATGCTGTTCTTAGATATTAAATAGTGTGCAATATTATTATGTTATAGTTGATACTTAAATGCGTTTGTAATTAAAGTATAGAATGTGTGTAGACAATGAAACAACGTTCGAAGCAAAAAAAATTTTTTTTTGTAAATTTATTTGAATGTATTATACATTGCTTATGCTAAATCAATTCACTTTATTGCAATGAAAATTTTAAATTGCGCATTATAAAATAAACAACAATTTAATTTAATTTCAAAGTTATTAAAATTATTACTCACATAAGAGTTTTTGCATTACTCCTCAAAAAAAAAACGAGAAAGTTTAAACTTGTTTTTTTTTTTTATATTAAAAACCGTTGTGTATGAGATGAGTCACTCCTTTTGAATTAACTGTAACAATTTAACTGCAGCAGAAGTAAGAATTGAACTTGCATCTTGAATGTTGTACCCAGCAAAACGACCGAGTCTCGAACTTAAAGCAACTACAAACTTCACTTAAGACTTTATTGCCTTTGCGACTGAAGGTACGACCCAAGAATCATGGAGCCAAGATATACAATTTTAGTAAACATTAAAAGCAGAAGAGTAATGTGAAGATACTGCAGATATATAGAATGAAAGAAAAAGAAGGCAGATTCAGGTGAGATGCAAGTGAAACTGTTAATATATGTGGTTAAGCAAAAGAATGAAAAGAAAAATGACAAGAGTCTATTACAAAGATAATAGAAGATAAAAAAATAATGTAAAAAATCGATAATAAAAAAGTAAAGTTTTAAACACGTGATAATAAATGAGTAGAAAACAAATATTGAAAATTTAAGAAGAATCTAAACGGTTACTCGCAAGTACTATAAATTCATCTTTCATATAGTAAAAATAAAGTTACCCTCAAATATAAATGATTGGTTGACTATATCCAGTGTTCATCTTCTCTTTGTTAAATATGGTTTGACTGAAGTAAATATACATTTAAATTATTCATTTGTGCTTTTTACACTAAATTTAAATTTACCAGATGGCTAATTGGTTGCCTATGTTAGAGTGTAAACAATTCATGTCCAGATTAAAAAATATTTCTGAACTCAATGTATTTTTGTACGGCAATTGATTTCTTGTATTAGGCTTCAAAACTCACAATGTTTTCTTTTTTGCCAAACTTGATGCAAATATATTTAAAGCAAACTTAGTGTGTTTTAACATAATTTTAAAATATTTTTAAAAATGCCCGATTAATTACCTAGATTTAAATGCTCTAACAGTTCATTTGCTTATTTATTTTGTTTTAATATAAACTAAATATATGCATTTGTCTAATACAAATAAAGGAAATTATTTGAATTTAGATATTTGAGAAAAGTAGCATCCTGTTGTTTTCTTGGTAGTAATTCCTTCTTCTTCAAAAGATGCAAGTACAAAGTAATAAATAAAAATCAATTAAATCTCAAGTTAAAATGTTTAATAATGTCTTACTATCCTGTCGTTGATTTAGTCATCTCGTTGTATCTAATGAGAACAGCAAGTATCAAGTTACCAATATGCAACTAACCCAAGCCTGCAAGTACAGGTGCATCAAGGGTAACAAGCGGAACGAGAGCGCAGAAAATGTAGAAACTGACTGGAAACGACAAATAACGGTGCATTCTGTCTGTTTGCACGTGAAGAATTTAATGTAGTACAAATGTTCAAGATAAAACAAATCAAGAGTAACCTATAAACACATTACAAAAGAAAATGTACGAGTGAATACATCTACTTCAAATTGAATTCAAATGTAGAATAGAAGAGAATATTGCAGGAAGAAATTGTACTATGTACAATTTAAGTACTTAAGTCATTGTTTAGTGCAAAAGACTCACCAAAGTCAATGTAATTATCCTCGTTTTCCACTTGACTGAAACAACTTGAAGGCATGTCCCATTCACACTTAATACTGATCTTTTACCTAAGCAACTTAAGCTATCACACAACTCAAATGTCTTCCTTATTGTCTTCTATGTTTAGAACATGATATACTAATTGCCTTCTTGTAGTTGTATCACTTGCGACTTTGTCTCATCGAAACTGATCGACACCTGGTCAAGCCAGTCAGGTGTAGTCTGCGTTGTGGTTGCATTGGGCATACGGAAGCCACAGCAGTGCACGGACTGAAGCCATTGCAGGCAGCAGGCTGGCGGTATGTACAAGTCTTTTATCGGCGACTTGCGATAGACTGCGCTTGAAATTGTGGTGTCGACACTGTCAGCCTACGAATCCAATAACAACCATTTCCATTTTGCGGATGGAGACACACCAATAAAGTGAATTATATGATGTATAATATGCATAGTGCTCAAATGTCATTAAAAAAATCTTTTTGAAGGTTTATTTTTATAATTTTAAGCTAGTATTTATTGCTTAAACATGTTATACTTTATTTTATAGTTTCTTAGTATTCATAGAAAGTGAAGAGTGGTGTATTAAGTATGACGCCTGCTTCTCACCTGGGAGACCTGTCTTTGATTCCTGGTTGAGAAGGTAGGACAGAGCACTTTAAAAAGCTGATTCTCCTAGGAAAGGATGTAGAACCTAATTGAGTAACAATAATCCGCAGGATTAGAAAAAAACATAATAAGTATTCTTGGAAAATATCAAAGAAAATAGTGTGATATCTGGTACTGATTTAGACTTAATCTTTATAGCAAAATAGAAAAGTGCACTGTTGTTTCTAAACTTGCTTCTAAACGTTCAATTGGCATTTATATCAAATTTAAAGTTACAAGTTTCGGCAGAATGTTTCTGAAATTTATGGCTTCACAGTAATTGAACTTTGTTTTTCGATATTGTTTTGTAATTATATTTACAAGGCCTTAATTATGTCTATAATTTCTATTGTAATCTATTTATTGATGCATATGAAGTTGCCTACATTACAAAATTTTACAATTTTATTATTTTTTTCTACAATAGTATATCTATTAATATTTAACACATTTTTTTAATCATAGTACTAAAGTAATTATTATGTTCTCTGACACTTTGGTAATAACTATTCTCAATAAGAATAAATTTGAAATATTTTTTGTTTTATTTATACCATTTATTCCATTTGACCTTAAAGTTGCCTATAATTACAAATGCAAACTTCTCTTTTCTTCTTTCCCTACTTTTGCTAAAAAAGGAACAATAACTTGAAATAAACGTGTTATATTTTAATAAAAAACTATAAATAGAACTATAAGATGAAAAAGAAAACCTAAATATTTTATACTTTATTTTATAGTTTTTTAGAATATCTACAAAATATCAAACAAAATAGAATAATATCTGATACTGATGAAAACTTATTTTTTTATGTTAAAATACAAGATTTCGCTGTTGTTTCAGAATTCTCTTCTGAACGTTCTTTTGGCATTTACATCATTATTAAGCTTATAAGTTTCTGAAGAATGTTTCTGAAATTTATGGCTTGACAGTAATTAGACAGAATATCATTTTAGACTTTCAAATGTTTTGCTTTTTGATATTGTCTTGTAATTTTCTATTAGTAGCTATTATTCAAATCTAACTTATTCTTTCACAATTACAAAGCTTTAATTATCTCTAGGATGTGCCAAATATATCAAGTTCCAATTTCTAACAAGTAAAAGGTAATCAAAATAGAGCATTTTTTAAATTACACAACATTGATTTATCACTCACTTTTTTACAGCTCATTTATTCTTAAAATAAATTTAGGTGTTTAAACAATTAGTTGATTGTATTAGCTGTCAAATGCAACTTGAATTATATTTATAGAAATTTTAATTTAGTAGTTATTAAGAAATATATTATTTTAGAATTAGAACTTCTAAAAGTAGTGTAAATGTGCTTACCACTATAAATTATAAACTTTACTTTCGCCATTCTTGGCCTTTTACACCTGCAGTAAATTTTAATGTTGAAACAATATAGTAACTTGACTATCGAAACCCGTTTGATTCGTATTTCTCAAATTGTAGTTAAGTAGTTATTATTAAATATTTTATTACTATGATGCTGTAGTTGCATTTCCAACTGAAATCCAAACACTTCCTTGATTCAACCATAAATTCATTTTTTTTTTTATTACCATGCAAACCCTTCAAAATGCACCCGCCTTCCTTATTCTTTCATCTCTCGTATTTGTAATCGAACTTTAAAGTAAAGCACTATTTTTTGTAGTTTGTGCGGCGCACTAATGTCCTTTCTATTTTTGATCTCTCCACTGATTTCCAAGTACTTTACTTTTGTCTCTTTGCATTCACCTCTAGCCATTCTACTTCAGTCATACTTGCTTTCTGTGCTATCATGACCCGGCATCATTTCCTCTCCCGGACGTCTTCCTTCTTTTTATCACCACCATCTTTATCTCTCTCATTTTGTCGTTCTTTTGCAAGAAGTGCAAGCATGTTAAAGTTGGTTCATTTCCTCTACTTAGGTTCTTCGTCGTTACGATATCGACGCTCGCACGTGACACTTAATTATTCAACATTAGAACATTAGTTTCACTCGTGGAGCTTAAAATGCAGTGGTTTGGTTACCACTCCTGAGTGAGGTTATGTTATGAACGTGAGCATCGAAAGGAGAGGAGAAAACATGAAAGGAAGATAAAGAAAACCGGAAAGCGCGTTCGAGCACGTGTTTGCAATGCCTTTTTCAGTTTCAATCCATATTTCAGCGTCGCGCTACCAATCCACGGCAATAAATTCTGATTGTCGAACGCATAGAGTTAAAACTCACTTTTCGCTGTGGTTAACTTCTGAACGGCCGTACCAACATCGTACCCAAAGAGCCTGGGGAAAATCGGACTGGAAAAGAATCACAATTGGAATTATTACCGCTCAAAGTGTTACGGTAATTGCCCACGTAGATTTCCCTAATTGCTTTCGAACCGAGTGAAAAAGACTTGGCAACTAATTGTCAAATTTAAAAATACTCACAAGCCAATAATACAATTCTGCATTGTTTAAATACAGTATATACAAATGACAATTTGTTTCTTCTGGCCAATTAGTGACTGGTAAATAATTGGTGATAAAGTAAATAAAACGACGTTATAGCTCCATGTAACGGTACTCAAGCAACCAAATATACATTAAACCAAGTCGTTAACCAAAGAAAACATTAAATATTTATAGGTAGATATGTAGTACTAAAATAGTAATTTCTCTTGGTGAAGATGTTTGTTTATACTGTAATTGTTATTGTTATTACTAAGAAGAGTTGAAGTGATAATATTTCACCGGATAAGTAAGAGTTCAATGAGTTGGGCGAGATGTGGAGATAACACAAATTGCTAATTATAAAACGCTTAATCTACCTGCAAAAGAGAGTTAAAATATTGCACTTGAGATAAGTATAAATGACTTGTATGATTTCTTCTTTTGAGATACTCGTAAATCATTCTTTAATCGATGATTACAAATAAGACAAAACGTTGCAAGCTGTTTTAATACAGAAAATATTATCTCAAGCGAGTGTAATTAATTTTCATTTAAGAAGGATATTGTAACGGTTCTATTTTAACTTGGAAAATGTAATAACTTGCTGGAATGTGAGATAATTAATGTTTTTTTTTTAGTATGTAGAATTGCCTATACTTTGCCCAACTCTAAAATCTTTTTTTTAAGAAAATAAGGTTTAAAACATTGATGCAAAGTAAACATTTTGATAAATAACAAACTTATTTGAATCTACTACAAAATAAACGTTATTTTTTTCATTTTATTATTATATATTTTAAGAAAAAAAATAAAAAATACAAAAATGCCAATAATTTTATTTCTGAGCATGCTCTTCTCTTATTGATAAGTTTATAAAAATATTATCTAAAATAATAAATAAAAAAGTAGAAAATCTTTACAATGATTTATTATCATTGTAATCTATTTTTGAGGCATATGAAGTTGTCTGCATTACGAAATACGCTAGTTTATTACTTTTTCTTGTACAATAGCATTTCTATAGAGATTTATCACATTTACTATTTATTATGTTTTATGATACTTTGGTACTAACTTTGCTCAATACAGTACTCAATTTAAAATATTTTTGGTTTTATTTATACCACCTATTCTATCTAAAATTAAAGTTGGCTATTTTTACCAATCCAAACTACTTTTCTTTCTATTTCTTAGTTGTGATACAAAGAGCAATAACTTAAAAGAAACGTGTTAAATTTTGATAAAGAACGATGATAATATTACTACAACAAATTAAATGTGTCTTCATGCTGTTTATTGTACTTGAATCACGTGCAATGCAAAAAAGTCCAGAAAGCACATAAAAATCAGTTACAGTGTTCATACTGCTACGACGTGTATAAAGCTCGTAAATAAAGCTCGCGGCACCATAAGCTGCAATGCCACTAAGAATTAATTGGTTTTGCCCGATTTTAATCGCACGTATTTGTAAACCGGATTTTCAGATGCGCAATGCAAGTAATATAAGAAAAGAATGTACCTGAAAAATTCAACCAAATACTAGAATCAAAACTAAACAACTTAAAAGTAAATAGCAATAAAAATACTACAAATTTTTCGAAACTATGACGTTTATTGCAATTAACCAATTGCAATTCTGATAAGTTTGAAACTGTAAACAATTTTTTTTCCTCAGCGGTGATTTTAATTTAATTTTTATTATTTAAAATTAATTAACAGCAGAAACGAAGAGAAAGCTAGAAGAATAACTAAAGAGATGGAATAAGACTAAACACGAAAAAACAAAAGTAATAGCAGTGACAAAAAAGAATGTTAAGAGGAGTGTCACAGTAAACGGTCGAAGAATAAACCAGGTAGACAGATAAAAATATCTAGAAGTAATAATAATAGACAGTAAAGCTGAGCAGGAAGCAGTCATTGACAACCGAATACAGAATACAAACAGACTATATTACACAATGGTATATTATATAGATTATAAATATAAAGGAAATCAGATTACAAACAAAAATCAAAATGTGTTAGCTAATATATAGACTAATAT
>JAODIE010025231.1:73744-124951 GCA_027575565.1 Diploeciton nevermanni
AGTTGAATAACATGTCACGTTTTGTTGGATAAAATAAAAAAACACCAACCAAAATACATAAGACAAACAAGATCAGGAACAGCCAAGTCAAGTGCTTGCTCACTCCTCACACTAGTGGAAAGTCATCTTATTATGCACATTGTCAGGGTGCTGATGGTCTTCTCTAACTCAAATAATGTTCATGTCTTGTTCAAGGTGCACAATCATTTTGCAAGAAAGAATAAAGCAAAGTTTTTATTACTTTTGATTGATTTTAGTAAATTGTATGGTAACTATTGAGGAAAATTATTAAAACAAGAAAATAATTTTGCACGAGTCTAAGATAAGTTAGTTTCTGTATTTTAGTTTGTGCAGCAATTGAATAGAAAATTTTCAGGGCGTATTATTGTGATACACGCAAATAACCTACAAATATTATTTCATACAATATAAGTAGAATATCCATCTCTGGAAATGGAAAAAGTGCTTGTTACTTATGTCTTCGAAAACCGTACTCATCTGAAAGGCGCTGCGTATCTTGCTAGCTGAAAAGAGAACCTACAAGAATGACAAATCCCTCAAGGCGTTATCGGTGCACGGACTGGCACTTTCTATCTCTCCAATTCCGCCAATTTTATTGAAAGTATGAATTTGTACAAAAAGAAGATTATCTCTGCAACCTATAAATTCTTTATCAGTATCCCCAGAATAAGACATTTTTAATCTTTAAATTTCAGTATCTTTCTGCACCTCCTTGTACATTACTTGCATTTCCTACCAATTTCCATCCACCTTTTGAATCTCGCATGCTTTCATCTCGGCCTCCTCGACCCTTTGTAGATGGTTCCGCCTGCTCGTTGTGGGTGCATCCTGCTCTTGGCATTCCGCCGCCGCTTCCTGTTCCAATTCCGATTCCATTGTATTATAAATGTACTATCTTGACAGCGGCGACGGCGGCAGATTCATGCCTCTTTCGGCCGCATGCCTTGGCGGTTGCAGAATGTTCGTGGGAAGTTTATGACTTTCAAGCCGCGAGCCCCGACGCGTTTCGTACAAGAAGCTTCAAACCTGCGCACGAAGTCTGATCGCAAGCTCTGCATGGGATATAATTCAACTTTGGCGGTGATGCATTATATTGAAGACGAGAGAACACAAAGACATACAAGCAGTGGAAGCGTCTGATTTGATGTTGATAATTTGGGAGATTATAGGTAACTACATTCAAGAAATTTTTATGATTATATCAAATATTGATTGAAATTTTTCGTTAGTACTTGCTGAGCAAAATTATGTTTTTTTTAATGTAGTATTGATTATTTATGTTTTGTTGTTAATTTGTAATTATTTCTCACAAAAACTAAACAAACGATAAAAAACGTCGGATAATTGCGAGAGAGTGAGTACGCATGTGATTAGAATGCTGTCGACTTTCTCAGACTTATGTAGTCCTATTAATCAGACAAAGAAAGCATAGCCAAGAGCGTGCGACAGATAAAACCAACAACATGTTTACGACTTCTCACTCAACTTTCATGCGTGCTGACTCACTCCCAGCTTCTTCTAACTTAAGTATTTGCTTATAATTTCTTTGTCTGATTGAACAAGTCATAACAGGTTCTGATTTGCTCTCAAATCTTAAGTTAAGCAATATATATTTTTCTTTATTCTAGCTCCTTATCTAGGCAACTAATTTAGATTTCTATCATTTTAAAAAATCACTACAATTTGGTTACCTATTTCGGTAATATTTGATTAAAATCTACATTGATTTTCATCCTAAACCCACCGTTTCTAATTAAACCTTCAACAGTAAACATGCTATAATTTCTCCCAGCTTATCGAATAGTCCCTACGATTCTTGCACCCATTCATTAAATGTAATACCGACCATCGTGAAACCCATCTACAGGTTTGAGGTTTTGCACCCGATTGAAACAAAAAGCTTGCTCTGATCGCGCTCTCTCACAATTTGCGTGCAGAGATTTTCAATGACATAAGACGCGCATACCGATAATGATGATTATGTGCCGCTGGCAGAGGCGGCGGCAGCGCACTGTTTTGTGCCAAAGGCGGCGTTATTAAACTGATATCGGAGGTGGCAGTGCGATCGTAGTACAATAGACGGCTTTCGGCGTTCTTACCGCTGTGCATTAGTGTCCTTCGGTGCTTTAAGCCTCCAGTAGGAGGACCGCTGCCAGGATGAGGGCAATCAGTGGAAAGCAAAAGAACAATTATGAGAAGCACCAAGATCAATATAGACCGGTATAAGGTTTTAGTTTTGGTAATAATGATAATAATAAGATTCGATAAAACCTAATATGCACTTCCACTTTAATGCAGGTAACAGTTGAATAAACAGTATAATTGGTTGCTTATATTGCAATTTATATATAAGGTAATTTTTTCTATTTTTGTAGCTTTTAGAACAAGGAACAATTACATATATTCTAGATGTAAACATTTCCTATTGCTTCAGAGAACAAAAGGATAATTCATCACTCCTTGTAGCTCTCGACCTGAATAGAAAAGCATTAGTGTTTGTGGTACTAAATGAGACTACAAGCACCGATTTTCCTTTAACAACATTTGCATGACATTTGAATTGCCGTCTCGCACATGACTCCAAAGTACGAAAATTACCCAAGAGAGAATATCAGCTGAATTCCTAAATTCTATTCTCCCACTCTTTTTTACCAGTTCTATTTTCTACTCGCATAGCTTAGCTAGAAAACATATGAGACGTTTACCTACAAGTAGAGCGAGAATAAATGAAGTTGCAATAGTTCTCAGTGGGTAGAATTTATTGAAGAAGCTCGGAGTGAGTTGAAGATGAGCGGCTGTCGGATGCTAAATGTTTCAACTTGAATGCGATTCTCTACTAGGAAAGGGCGTTAGTTTTCGCGTTGACAAGCGTAATGGTGATGAAGAACAAGAAGGTGCAAAGAGGCTGAGGAAAGTGCAAGCAAATGCTTTGGAGTTGGTGTTACGGTGGTGTAGTTTATTCAGATTTACAATAATACCTCAAAGAGGGTAGGTTGCACAAACATTATTCATATAGCATTATGATGTTTAAAGTATAAAATTGATTCAGTGGTAAAAACAAAGAAAAAAGAATTTAAAATATTAGGAAAAGTTTTTGCTTCTTGACTCTAAAAATTAAAAAATTAAATTAAAAATTATTTCAGATAATAATTTGGTTGTTTTAACAGCTTACAATAATGTCAATTGTGTTTAAAGTAAGGTGTAACATGTTAGATTTGAATAATATTAACTTGGTTAAAATTACAATAAATGATTTAATAAATAGATATTTGAATTTGATGTTTTTAATTATTACCAAACTAGTTAAGTGTGATAAGTCATAAACATAGAAAGAAAGAAAATGTTGTAAGTTCTTGTCTTATGTCTTTACTTTTTAATTAATAGTTTAGATGTTATAATGGTTTAAATTTGACAATGCATGCGTACGTGATACTAATTTGTGTTTCAAAAACTCCACATGTAAATATATATAATATATAAACTTTGTACGTCTATCTATATTAAGCTCGTGCGTATTTAATTTCCAAAATAAATTGATGTCTATATTAAGTAAAAATAATGGTAAAGGGCAACCCCAAAAATATTAAAATGAAATTGACATTAAAGTTCACCGAAAAGCATCAGTGTCACGTGTAACACCTCATCCTCATAAAGCAGAATAAACACACGCACCGGCTGCAAACACATCAGTCAGAACCTCTACTGCCGCCTGCCGCCGCCCGCTGCCGGCGGCAAATAAAGTAGGAAAAACGCAGCAAAAGCGGATAAAGCATAATGTGGAATATGGTCGGAAATATTACGAGACGCGCTTATAAATCCATTTGACGATGGGTATTATCTGCTTGGACATGCACGCCGGGAAAATATAAAGCCGATCTGTATCTAATAAATAACAAAATAGAGTATAAAATATAAGACTCGAAGCAGTAGGAATTAACAGCAGCGATAAATTCACAATGAACGCGTAGAACATTTATAGAATGTTAGAGCTATGTCTAAATAAATAAATTATCCGAATGTCGACACTGAATATCTATCTATTGAGGTATGTAAAATAAAAATGCAAAATTTTTATTGCCGACAAACTCAAAACAAATAAAAGTATCAGTGGAATCATGTGCAGTTTTTCTGGAGAAAGTTTATGGGAGACAATATGTAAGCAGATAATTTGTTTACAAGTTATTGTATGCATATTGGATGCTAGTGCTGCCAACTATACTAAACTTCTCCGATTCCATCCGAATTGCTTACCGAACAGAAATAATCATAATGTGTTGGAAAAATAATTTTCTCAAAATTGTTGAGAGATTAATTTGAAAGAAAAATTTGATATATTGTCGCATATCTTCCATAATTATTATTAGATCATTTAGCTTTAATAACACTTTGTGAATAGATTGAAGAAATAAATAATGTAAATGGTTTATCTCTAATGATTCCAAAAAAAAGTGCACACTGATATGAAGGCATATTTCGAACAAAAATACATTTGGAATAAAATGAAAGTATGTTTACTCGATTAAGTATGAGTTGTTCAATACGACACTAGTATTCCAATTTTCTTGGCGCATTTTAGTCTTAGAATATTATTGTCATAAATTTCAGTGCAAGAATTCGAGTTGGCCGACTCTACGCGCGGCGAGTAATGCTTGAATGCTTGCTCAGCTATTTGTTCACAGAAGATAAAGAGTAAATGAAACCATGTTTGGAGTGCTGAGTGCACCACACGCGCGTGCACATATACGACACAGTGTGTCACCACACACAGGCCCACTCACCATCTACAATGCGATAGGGGTATCATATTACTTAAGCATTGTTCGCAGAACGTAGTGCGAACGATTTGAACCATTGCAGTCGCGAAAATAAGTAAAAATCGAGTTTCATTTTTCCGACTAAAAAAATTCCACCTCAAAAACTAAATGCATCAAGAAAATTGAAATCCTAATATCGTATTGGGCAACTTATACCTATTAAAGTAAACACATTTTCATTTCATTTTCAATGTACGTTCATATCAGCGTCTGCACTTTTTCACAAATTCTCACTTTGAGAACTTATAACTTCGAAACTATTAAAGATAAACAAATCACGTTTTTACACATTTTTTTTGGTATCTAGTCACAAACTGTTATTGAAGACAGCTAAATGTTCTAATAATAATTATGGAAGATATGCGACAATATATCAAATCGCAACCGAACTGTAGTCAAACACTAAAACCAAAATTAAGAAATACGATTAACCTCTCAAAATTTTTGAGAAAACCGTTGTTCTAACACATCATAATTAGTTGGAAGCTATTAATTTTACCTCGATCAAAAATTTGATAATATTAACTGGATTAAAATTGTAATAACTGATGAGATAAATATTATTCCTAAAACTAAAATTTAAAGCTTGTTTAAATTAGAAACATTTAAAAGGATGAGATTTTTTTAAAACTTTTAAATAATACCTTAGTAGCTGCTTTTAAATTAATATTATAGTTGTTGTGGTAGTTTTATTTTCTTGTTTATTAAGTGACTATTTTACGCTTAGTTAATTAGAATCATATTCGAACATTATGCAAGAATTATTTTATATTATGTTGAATTAAAAACTCTTCAAATTATTAAGACAATTAGTATCTTCGTTAATGCCTCTCTTGATATTTAATTCAAGCCGAATGTTTTTGCACGGAAATTTGCAGATTTTTCTCAACATCAAATCAATCAAGCTACAGAATTGCAAAGGATTGCAAGAATAGGTTTTCTTGGGTGTTAATATATCGTCTTGCTATAATATATGATTAAAGTGGTGCTTATAGGGGCTGAAAATTGATGTAAAAACTAAAGTAATTCCAATGGCAAGCAGAACCTATTAAAAGTAAAAATTTCTTTTCAAAGCTTTGTAATATAATGAGAATAGTTTTATACAATGCTTCAGTTTATGATTTATGACTTTTTAAAAGAGAATGTTTTTCTTGAGAATAATTAACGTCAGAAAGAGAAAGGAAAGAATGCGATGTAGGAAATGCCAGGAAATTCTTCAATGAAATTAGTCAGAGTTTAAATAAACGTGAAGGAATGCAGCGGGACTCGTTCTGTTGCGGGCGACAGCGTTACGGACAATTTGTTAATTGATTGATTGATGCGTTAGTTGGCTAGTTTTCCAACGTGCGCGCATCCTTTGTTTGTTTTTAAAACCACAATTTTATTTCGTGTGCGTCGGAATTTGTGTGCTTTTTGGGTGGAAAACCGGGATTTGTTCGTCCATATGACCCCAGTGGTGTAATCTACACTAATTTCTTACATACCATGTGTTTATTACTTAATATTTCAGTTTTGTTTTCTACAATTGAAGAAAAATATCTTGTAAAAATAAAATTATTATGTGAAAAACTTTTTACTGGTTCTAAATATTAAGAATATACAGAATGTTTAAATATTATTGATAAATAATATATTTATGAACCAATTTCAATTTATGTCTTGTAAAATGTAATGTGTTTGGTTAGAACAAAACAAAAAGTGTTGGTGGTTTTATATTCACAAATAATATAATAACTTTAAACCCATTGTATATTGGAAATTAATTTAGTCGGAGTTTAAAATGCACCGTGAGTTGTAAAATGTTGTAAATGAAATGATACAAGCTACTGTTTTATGTTAAACCGCAAAAGCATTATAATTTTCTAGTTTTATACTAGAGAAACTTGTTTTATGTAAAATTTCTAAATTTCATTTATCTACTGCCCTAATATTATATAACATATGTTCAAAATAAATTTTAATTTGCTTTAATAGTTTACTCAGAATTATTTTTTTACACCATCCTGTATACATACATACATACATATCTCTTTCCAAATCCCTTACATCACTATCTTTTCTTTGTCTTTTCACATATTATCCAACTTTTTACAATTAATTACTTACAAATTAATACAGCTATAACAGCTATGAGCACAAAATTGCGTATTAAAACATTCCAATTTGAACGAGTCATTGACAGTGAATTGAAAGACGAATTGACGCTTGCTCGACTTTTAGCTACGACGGCAGATATAATCGTGAAATGTGATATGTGCGCTTCAAATGAAAATCTTCCCCGGTTTGACGAGGTGTCATGTAACGTTCTTACCCCGTCCCTATCTACGTTGTCGGCGGCACCCTTTTAGCCGTAGTCTTAAGCCTTTCAGGCGGCGCGCGTGGGTGGGTGACGCATCTGCCACTCACGTGTTACACGAGAGATGAAGATGAGATGGAAGACGATGAAGGCTTAGAGGCAGCGCACGTGCTTTTAGTGATGATTAAGTTTTTAACAGTTTAGCCAGTGTGGAATGAAATGAAATTGATATTTATTTTAGAGTTATTTTTAGAAATGGCATTGGTTTGATGTCAGTTATTTTGATGAATTTTTACAGGAACTTTATTATCTAAGGAATTCCATATAAGCAATTTACTTACTTGTTACTGTTTATAGTTTAGATTTAAAATGTTGCTCTATGGTTTAAATAATTGAAGTTAATTCAAACTGATGCAAAAATCTAGTGGATATGAGGATAAGCAAATTTAAATGTTCTAAGAAAGAAGTTTATTTCTTAATAATGTTACTGTCTGTTCTTTTTTATAGAATTTAATTACTTTGATTAGTTTAAGACTTCTTTCGTTTTTTGTTAGAAGTACAACAAAAATTCTTATATTATATGACACTAATTATACCGTCGGGTTTAGAAATTAATTTCCCTGTAAATATCAAGTATTTTGTTAGTATTATTAGCAACTATTTGAAATAATTGATTTTTTTAGTAAATCAATTTTTACTTAAAATGTATAAATTAATTAATAATGTAAATTTATGAATGATATTACAAAATTCAATATTTATAGAGTAAATCAGTTTTTCTTTCGTTTTTTTTTTACAAAATATATAACTAAAGATTTATTGTTTTAAATATTGGTTAATCAAATGATAATATTATATAACTGTACCATTTACGAAATAAATTCTCAACTCAATATGAATAAACTGAGTAAAAACGTTGTATAAATAATAATTTATAAACAACGTTAAAAAACCGCATAATTTTATCTTCTGTGTCTTTTTATTAAATTAAATTATCTTGAACATATTCAATCATGCATACAATCATACATATCTTAATTCTTTCTTTACATAATAACAACAAAATTTTCGAATGTGCGAAATTAGCGGTTTTTGAAGACTTGATGAAGTGTGAACTTTTCGTGAACTCTTTGATAGCTGTTAAACGGTCGGAATGATTGGAGAACAATTTTATTGTTAGCTCGTTATGTTGCATTTCAATTGGTATTATTTTAGTTACCGAATGCAAGTCTCTATTTGAAATGTTCTGTAGTGAATTATTAGGGTGCCTTTATTTCGGAAATAACCCGAATTTCATCTCGCTTGCCTACTTGTAATTTTTGTTTCGCCATTTTTGATGCAAGAACTAAAAATTATCTTGATTAGTTTAAGAATTATTTTGTTGTTTGTTGGAAGTTAATTACTTATTATCCATCGACTACTCCTAAGTTTATTCATTATTTGTACAATAAAAATTAATATGTTTAATTAGCAACTATTTTGCTTATTAATAAATATTTAAATCATTATCTTATTTCCAACAATACTATTTTAATTTCGAAATGTTCACAACTTTGTAACAATCTAACAAATTGTCCAAAAATGTAAGGAACATAGAAAATATTTATAAAATTTTATGTTGAGTGAGCGTATTAAGTAAATTTATCAAATATCGTAAAATGTCGTGCTAAATATTAGCCAATTATTGAAGTAATAAACTAAAATGTGTCTATTAAAATCTCATAATATACGTTTAAATTAAATTAATTTGTATAAATACACGTAAAGCACAAACCAATTTGCAGTATACTACAAAAAATTAAAATTACAATATTAAACCGGGTAAAGCGCGTACAAAATGACCGACCTAATCGGCTTAGGCGACTTGCTAAATTAAAAAGTTTTTCTAATTTGCATTGTGCAACATGGCAAGAAAAAAAAAACAAAAATAAAACAAGGCATTAAGTTACTTAATGAATTTAATTGCAGAAATTTGCAAGCGGGTTAAAACTGCTCCCATTAGAAATGGTAATTATTAGATATTCCAGAAGTTTCTTTCCGTTCTTTTTGCAGATCACTCTAGGGGGAGCCGGCACAAAGTGCAAGAGGTGTTCTAATTAAACTTTTATTAGATTCAGCTGCAGAACAAAATACAGATTAAAATATCATAAACTAATGTTATCCGTATGAAGTTGAAAAATTAAACAAACTTACTTTTTGTTTTTTTCGTAAATAAAGTAATTAAATAATACAAGAAAAAATAAATGTTTAACACTTCTTGTTTTTATGCGTTTCTGTTTTTTGCATTTTTATGGTTTTACACAAATAATAGTAATTTTATAAGTCTTTTAGTTTTATAAGTCAAAATAAATTTTTAGCAAATAAAATATTTTTGAATATATATATGTTAGATCTCACTTCTGATGTTAGATTCTGTTAAATGGTTGCTACAAAAGAGCTCCAATAGCTTGTACAAACCACACTGCCGCCCCCAAGCTTTAGCCTAAGTGCTCTACACGGCTGGTGCTACCAATGCAACCTTGCGCTATGTATATTAACACACGTTCTTCTATTTGTTAACACTCGTAATCATGACTGCTCATCCGTAACTACAACAACACAATTGTTGTTATGATAACACTCCCATAGTCATCTCATTATATCCGTAGAGGTAGGAGTTTTCTTTACTCATAGAAATGCCAGACGGAGTCTACCCCTTGCATCCTTTAACTTCTTGTGTACCGCATTACACATTTCTTTCTTTTCAAGTAAACAATTTCTTTTGCAATGAGAAAAACGCGGCCATCGGCCATCTCCGGTCTTATAGATTAAGAATGTATTTGCTTACCGAAAAACTCTAGGAAAACTCTATTCAATCATACCGGAAATACCGGAAATAAGTACTATGAACCACACTTTCTCTTTAATGTGTTGTGTGTGTTTTTATTTCTAAATTTTTGTTTGCTGTTATTTGTTATATTTTCGTTGCATAGATATTTTTTTTCTGCATAATAAATTAAATTAGTTATAGAGTGTAACTATGGTGGATCCCGATCTACATCGTACTTAACCTCTATTCCAAAGTTAAGGCAGTCATCAACTAGCAGGTTTATTAACAGTTGTTAAAACTATTAAATGTACCTCCAACAAGATTCAAACTATCTTGTTTTCTAAATATTTTTTGCAATAATATTTTTTAATCAAATTAATGGCACAGCATACAAAAAACCTTCTTTTCAGAAAACGCACCATTTCTTTCTCTTTGACAACAAACCTATTTTTACTACTCTCGCTCCTCTGTTTGTACTCTTTTCGTAGTGGTTTTAGGTTTGCCTTCAAGAGGTGGTGCACTCAAAAGGGGAGCATTAGAGAACATAAACCTTCTTCTTGACACAAACATCGAAAATGACGCCGCATAACGCAAACGAAGTGACGTCGCGTGCCAAGAAAAACATCCCCTTCAGTGCGTACTACTTTTTTTCATGCTTTCTTTTTTTATTTTTCCCTTTGCTCTCGCCTAGTACATGTGACGTGTAGTAGAGAAAAACATGTTTTCAATTCTAAGATTTCAAACAACATCAGGATAAAGCGTGAACATTCATTTGAGTTAATACTTTTATACTGCAAAGGTAGAAAAGGACAATGACCTTTTATTAAAGAAATGTTTTTTTATATTTAATGTATATTTAAATAGAAATTAAAGAAATGACCATCTAGAAGTATTAAATAAATTACAAGGTAAAATAATTTGAAGTAAGAATTTATCATCAAATGTGATGATGATCAAAATGTGATTTAAGTAGCAAATTAATATTATTCACTTACTTTTCAGTACTATTAATACTAGAATTAAAATAAAAGTAAAAGAAATAATTAAGATAACAAAAAAGTAAGATTGACATTTGAAGATGTCGAAATATTAGTTTTTATTTATTTACATTCCAGATATACAAACTAATTAATTATAGCATTTGATATAAATAATAAGGACCTATCAATTAAACTATATTTTTTTAAATTAAAATTATATTTATTTCTTAATAAACAACCAAAAGTTGACATTTCTTCTTTATGCAGGTTTCACTATAATTAACTAATCCAAAAAAATGCTATTAGTATTACCACAAAAAGTACATCCTAAATTATATAAAGCTGCTATTTTCATTAGTTTACATCAAAAACATTAAGACTAATAATAATTTTAAATTGCTAAATCACATTCTGATATTTTTCTAACCTCAAAGCTTTACTTTTTTAAAGAGCAAAAAAAGAATTATTTTTAAAGGCAACTTTACTTTCAAATAAAAAAAAACATACTATAATTAATTATATTTATTAAGCAAGATTAAAAAATATAAACAATGTAGAAATCAGAATGATCTGCACGTATTCCTTTATTATTCCTATTATTTCTTATATTCTTTCTTGTTTTTCGCCTTAAATATTGCAGAAAATCTTTTTTATTATGTTCTAATAAAACCTCCCATTTCTCTTTAACGTCCGCAAGCATAAAAGTCTGCATTAAACATTGACATAGGTTTTCCAGGTTATAAACCAATAAATATGACTTTGACTCTGACATTAATTTCGCCGGTTCTAAAAATAACTCATAAAATATTATAATTGCCCCCTTCTTTCTCTCACATTCTACAAATATAGAAAACATTCTTTTTTTAAAAATTGTTTTTAGTAGAATTTTGCTAAATTAAATTTGAAAGAAGAGCGACATTTTTCTCGCTTTCTAGACGACCAATGACCGAATGCAACATTTTCTATACATCAGAGATAGCTCCGACTGTGCCTGTGAAATGCGTTTATAAATAGCCAGGAAGGGAATTCCGGCTAAAATTAGCTCGAGCGACGAAGGGAAGAGACAGAGGCAGAGCGTCGCTCCTGAGAACCCCCCGCGAACATGCACATTACGCATACCGGATATGAGCATCGATACACTAATTTTATCAAATTAAATTACGTCTACTTAGACAAAAAAAAACTGTACTGTAAGTTACTGCTTGACAATTACTATGAAAGTTACTACTAAAATAGCGCGTGCAATCTAGGCAACCAAATATTCACGAATGAGTATAAAATAGTAAAAGTCTATCAATTCTATTTATAACGTTATGAATTCCGTTTTGTATTCTATCCATTAAACCACCATGTGCGATTGTATCGAACCACGACTGTAATCTCCCGACAAAAACGAGACGTTTAATTAAAAACGTTATTAACATACAAATGAAACGACAAACAGCGTCGGAATGAAAGGCGAGCTTGTGTGCGGCTGCTGACGGGTGTTTTCAGCTTTCAGGACGACAAACCAATGTCGTATAATGCGGATTGGCTCAAATTGCGGTTTGGGAAAATGGGCTATATTGCGCAATGTTGCGCGCGTCAAATTCAAATAAACAACTTGATTAAACTGCTCAAGTTAAACCGTCTGTACTGAAGTTCAAACAAATAACTACACGAATATAATTTAATAAATCTCAATATCAACTTACATTAATCAGCCATTATTTACTTTGGATTTAATAACACTAGCGCACTTCACCAAACTTGAGTCACTTTAGTGAATAAATAAATTATTGCAACACTAACTTTAGTCTGCGCTAGCACATCACACCCCCGATGATGGTGCTTCTCGTTCTCGCATAGCACGAGCTAAACTGACTTAAGTCACTCGGGTGCAGTTGACTTTAGCCCAGGTCTGCATGCATTAAAAATGCCGCAGGAAGAAAAAATTGTCAGCCACCATCCCATCCGCTGGATGCGCGTGTGACGACTCGTCGCGACGCTATTATTAGCAACGCGGCGCGCGGAACGTAAAAAGAACAAGCGACTCATCCTCTCGCATCCTTCGACGTGTTGTCTCTCTATTGGGCTATTACTAGAAACACCCATGGCTCGTGAGTGCTGTTCGGGAGCAAAGGAAGAGCGTAATGTGGGGGTGCGAAAAACGAGTGAATGACCTTTGATTACTTTAGGGAATTTTCAGACGGAAAAAAGCAACGGAAATGGTTTCAAGTGCAAAAAACAAAAAAAAAACTAGATTGAATAGATATACTATTTTAATATTTTTTTTAGAAGAAACAAAGTAATAAATTTATTTGATATTGTTCATCAATTTACTCTTTTTTGTGAAGTGAATTACGTTTAATTCGAAAGATTAATGTTTTTAAGAATTAATTAATTGTTTTACAAAAGTGTCTCTATAACTAATTGCTAAATTAATTAGAAATCTGATAATTACTGCCTAAAACTTTAACTTTTATAGGTGATTTGTGTAGTTTTGGTAATTAAAATACGCAAAAAACTAAATGAAATTAAATTATTTTATTTTCTAATCAATTACATCCTCTACGAGAGATTTAATTAATTACTGTTTTTCTATGGCTGAGGGACCGTTAGGCAATGGCTTTATATGTGTTAATGCGTATTTATATTGTTATTTTTTTGTTATTTTTGGAGCGTGCTGCAACCATGCCGATTACCGACACCGTAATTGATCTCCTCTATTTCATTATACTGCATCAACTACCAGGGTTATTAGCAGTTATTGCCACCGAGTATTCTGTAGAAATATATATTATATTGGTTGTAGCCCCAGCAGGATTTCTCTCGAATATGCACCTCGCTGTCACTGCTACAGTCAGACGACTTACCGATTGCGCTACGGAGCGGGACAATGTATTTATATTAATTTTGACAATTATTCTAAATGTATCAATCCTTGTATAAATCTACGAGCAATCAATCAAACGAGCAATAGATTTGCCAAATTTGCTGTATCTAAGCATCTATAGCAGGAAAACTAAAAGTGATTGATAAATCCGATTTGTGCCATTATATTGACAAAGAGTTTGTCCAGGTGCTTTAAATAAAAGCTTGAAAAAAATTTCTTCAGAACGTACTTCAAATTACTTACAATTTAATAACAAATGTGCTTTATTTTTGTAATATCATTATTAAAAGTTATAGTTGATTGCATTTAGATCAAGAAATGTTCTACATAACAAATTGTTCTAATCTAAATTCACGACTATTTTACATTCCTTCATACAATATAAAGCATTTATTTTGTTTAAACATATTATAAATTTGGCATTAAATCAAATATAACAAAAATTACTGTTTTCACAAAGTTTGCAGACTGCAATAAAGTGAAAAGAACAAAAAATATTCCAGGATCTTACTTAGAAATACCCCTGTTTCAACCATAAATCTAATTCTTTAATGTTTTTTCTATAATAACAATGCATTTAGATTCAAAGTAACAAGTATTCATTATGCGGATAAAATTTAACACTTACTAAAATTTATTTATACGACGTTTTCGGTTTGCTACTTTTTTCCGTTTAATATTTATTCAAAATTTTACCTAATTTTATATAGTTTGTAAATTGGTATGATTGGATAGGGGTGGTCAGCTGTATCTTTTGTTTGGGATTGATATTCTGAGAATTATGTGATTAGTTCTTTAGGTTTAACGAATGTCACACCCAGTGTGACTGGGTGTGTTCATTAAGAAGCGTTGGGTTTTTCAACTAGTGTTTATAGATTTGATTGTTTTCTTTGATGGCTAAGTGCCTAATGTCTAATTTTAAAACTGTTAATGTTGTATTTCTATTATTCCTAGCATGTTAATATTCTATTAAGTGTGTGGCAAAAGGAAACACACATGTGTTTTTTTTTTTTTTTTTCATCTGATTAAAAAATGTTGTTTGGTATGAAAATGGGTGTTAATTCATATGTCGCTGGATTTGTAGATGTTCAAGAGTTTCATCTTATATCTAGGTTTGTTCTATTAAGTGTTAAATATCAATGTAATTAATGTTGCAATAAAATTAATCTAAACAACTTTTCTTTTTAATAAAACATCGTAAAATGACTTCAGATAAACGACAGAGAGCAGATCTGTAAAATAATCTAGGTGAAGACAGCATCTGGGAAAATTAATGCTGATAATCTGTCTGTCGTGATGATGGCAGTGAGCAGCAAGCTTGAAAGCTCTATGAAACATAAAAAAAGATAATGAAAGCGACAGAGACACTCGCATCTCTCACCACTAGCAACCAGCAGGAAGCAGAGACGAAGAGGAACAATCATAAAACAGCTGACTATTACTGATTTAAAAATCTGCGCATTCAACACTCTAAATGGTTGGTTGTCAAATAAGAAAGGAAAATCATTTACTCTATCACCGTAAGAAAAACAAAGAAAAACACCTTGTTTATTCTTCTATTTATTTTCCAGGCAGCAGTGTAAACAACAATCTGATGGAAATAATTGCAAACGATTAAAATGATGGATCTGTTTAATTAACAAACCACTCACCGTTTCCCCATTTTTCCATTACTCGACTGTATGTGATGTTTTCATGTTTTTAACTCGGTGCGCCCTTTATCATCCTCATTGCATTCCACATTTGGTAGCCTGCTGGGGGTGGGTATCAGAGAGGTCAATTGACTCTCAGTTGTGAGTTTTCGCAATGTTTGCAATTGAGTTTCGATCGATATGGAAAGCATAATATTTGAAGTTACTTGTTAATGTGCTTTAACTTTGAACATTTAGTGTATCTATGGTAAATTTCAACTAAATAACTGCACAGATAACAACTATTGAAATACAGTAATTTAATATAGAAGGTAGTTTTGATTGTATATATAATTATTTCTTAATGTGCTGTTTTAGTTGTGATGGCTTGTGTTCAGTCAGGTATAATTGAATTATTCAGTATACTTCTACTCTGAATCAAGTAGCACAAATTAATATATAGATAGTGCCTAGAACGATAGTAATATAAAAAAAAAATTGTCCAATTAATAAATAATTGAATTACACATTATTCTACACACTACACATTCTATTATATATTACTAAATTAATTATTAAGTGCGTTGTATACCATTTGTATTAAGCTATATACAATTAAACTAAAATAATTTATTAAAGAAATGTTAATTTATTACTAAATCAATATCTATTTTGTTAAAATAATACAAGTTGACATAGAAATCATAGGAATTTAGAATAAAGTTAGTTCGTAAATATTAATTGTTTATAAAGACCAGACAACGAAGGATCAGTACTGCCTGATATTTATTGTAACAAAATAATTTTACTTTCGCACTTACATTTTGTTTATATTTATAACGGTTTTGACTTTTTGTCTTCTTCAGTTTGATTGTATCGACTTAGGTGTATATACCCAAATATATATACAATTTTGACTCAAAGATTTTTAAATTACACTAAATAACAATCGTGACTAATAGTTTATGTAGGAGAAACTATTTTCCATAGAAGTAACATTCTATATTGGTATGTTTTGCTTGCAAGTAGACTGTGTTGATTGTGCTTTATTATTACTACTCATTACCAAAACTTAGAAAAGCATTTTTTGTTACAAGAAGTAAAACATACCAGTAAAGAATATAACTAAAAATTATTTTGCGAAAATAAATATGCTTAAATAATCTCTAGTGCGTAAAAAGGTATGTTAGAAAAACTGTGTAAACTAGTTATAATATTTGCTTAGATTTTAATTTTTTTCATGCATGAAACATTTCTCTTCTTTGCAACATATAGTAATACTATAAAAAATTGACCGGTGACTTACAGACTTTCCTGCGATGGATTGCCTGCAATGACATAAGGTCCTAACTTATCTAAAGTGTTCCGCACGACTC
Organism: Diploeciton nevermanni; assembly: GCA_027575565.1. Taxonomy (NCBI): domain Eukaryota; kingdom Metazoa; phylum Arthropoda; class Insecta; order Coleoptera; family Staphylinidae; genus Diploeciton; species Diploeciton nevermanni. The sequence continues at coordinate 90,547 of JAODIE010025231.1, forward strand.
TGCAAAGAGCGCGTCGAGTAAAAGCGCGTGAAAAATGCGCGTGCCTGAGAAAAAAAAAACACCATCCAGCGGAAAACCTAAACGAGAAAAAGAAAAGCAGCGGAAAAAATTGCAGCGCTTGTTAATGTAACGAGACTCCGCAAACCAGAGCATTTACAACTCTTTCGAACATATTGCATCAAGCACAGAAAACAATCCTATGCAACTACTGTCTAGACAAATGTAATTTTAACATCGACATAAAAACATTTAAATCAAACCTCAATAAGAATTTATCACTAAATATGTACATGTTATACAAGTAAAACTTAATTTATAAACGTAGTGATAGTGTAAAAAAGTTTTATTTCTTTAGATATTCAAGCACCCTGTACATTTAGTAGCTTACCGGTTGGTAGCTGTTGGGTGGTAGATAGCTGCTGGGTGCCGGTTTGATTAATGCCCTCGTGGATTTGTGTTCCAGCAATGGTATTGGTGGTGGTGTTATTTGCGGCCATTTCCGCTCAGCCACCGCCGTCACACGCCGCCGTCAAAAAGCGTTAGCTATCGTTCTTGTTCCTTACAACGCATTGCAATTCGGCTTCAATAAAGTACGCTTTTTTATCAGTTTTATCCACATTTTTTTAGATATTTATTTTTATGTAATTTTCTTGTTGAATGAATTTGAAATTTATTAGAGAATTTATTCAGAAAATACAACACCCTATTCATAAAATTTTGAATTTAATTTAAGTCAGGAAACCTTGCAATATTTAAAACATTTATTTTAGAATTTTTATTTGAGAAGTGCGCATGCGCGCCACTTATTTGGACATTTAGCGTCATCTTTTAGAGAAGCTTCCAACATTAAAAAATAAAGATAATTCCATTCTATATTCTAGCATTAAGAAATTATTTATTTATTTATTAACTCCTATAAAATTTTTCTTGGAAATCAATTTTCTGTTTACCTCAACATTAATAAATTTTTGATCTAACGTAAACACTATTTAAATCAAATTAAACAGAGTACTCAACTATAAATTCTGTAATTCTTGTTTCTTTCTTTTTTGTGCGCAATTTTGATGTTGTCAAATTTACTCTCTGCTTTTATTTATAATATAGTGAGAAAGTAAAAAATGGAAATTTACACGGTATACAATTTAAATGCGCATTAAATTGTGACAAAATAAAAATTGTCGTTTATAGCAAACGCGACCATGCTAAATTCAAATTGAAAACGTTGAGTGTCACACAGGAATGCAGCACAGGCTTTGATAAAGGTGGAAGGTTGATTGTTTTTTGTGCTGGTAGACGTGGTGTAAAATTAAACAATGTAGGGTGAAATAAGAGAAAGAATGCAGTTTCAATGGTTATCCGGACAGAGGTCGTTAATTTCTCACATGGAAAACAACACAAGCACATGTCCAGCATGAGTTAGAATTATACTGGAGCTTAAAAATTTATTTTGATATTTTAAATGTTTTTTTTTAACTTAGTTCATCTAGTTTATCCGGAAATACTTGTACAAAACTATCGCTGAGGTTTTTTGATATAACCACGTTTTTTGCAATTTTGAAAATCTATTTGTTAATACCCGTATCAAATAATGATAAATTACTGTTATCTACGTTTGCCACTAGCGTTACTACATGTTGCAAAATTTTAGCTTTGGCAACTGAAGTCAGAAATGTACATTTTTGTTCAATTATTCTTCATAATCATAATCAATTACAAACAAATTATACTAGAATTATTGAAACTTAGCTAGATCTAAATCGTTTAAAATGTAAACTAACATTGTAATGTAAAATAACATTGTTATTTATAATTCTATCACATACAATTCTTCTATTAAAAAGATGATAATAAAAAATGTTTTTCCTGTATGTAAATTCGTTAAAAATGACTTTTTTTGCCTTTAAAATCCCTTAAATCATCTGCTCTTGTTCATTCCCTTCACACGTGTCTTTGAAAGTCATTATTCATTTCTGCATTGTGCTCATATTTTCAAAGAGATGATCATAATTGCGACACTCAAATTTAATCACATTTTAATTTTGTTGCGGTTTGCTTTATTTACAAGCAGGCACATTTTTTAAAATATGGATAATCAAACACATACATTCAATTGCAATGCAATCTTATAGTATTTTATTCTATTTTCTTTTTAACTACTTTATATTTCTGCCGCATGGGAATCAAGAACATTTAGAACATGTATTACATTCTTGCCCGCACGACTGAAAATTGGTTCGTGCGTCATCATCATCAGTAGTTTCTAGGAGGTTAAGGCGGATGGTTTATATTTTATATTTCAAGCAACATAAAGCATAGAATATGCTGACGTCACTGAAAATATTATCAAAAATTATTAATGATCTAGAAGATGAAGAACAGAGAATCCTACTTTAAGGGATAGAAGAGAATGAATATCTTCGTATATATTAATAATCTGTATTTTTTTCGTCTCAATTAAGAATGAGATTATTGAAAAGACAATAATTTTTCTGCAAGATTTTGTTGTTCTATGGTTGAGTAGATTGCCTTGGCATACTTGTAATGTAACTAGAAGAAGCAAAACACATTTAATCTACATATCTATTAAACTATTAAATCAATTTAATAAATGCGTAAATTTATGCAAAACATGTTTAAATTGTTAGTACTATCTAGCATTGAATATTTTAATAAAACGTTTTAACCTGTTTTGTTTTCTTAATAATGTGCTTTTTATAGAAAAAATATTACAATTAACAATATAATTTTGTATGAAAATCTTACTATACTAGATTAAAAAATATAAGTATAGTATCCCATGCTTTTCTTAAAATTTATTTTTTCTTAAACTAAGCAACCTAAGTCAAATTCTAGATTTAATCTTAATCAAATCACAACTACTATTTACTCCTGTTAAATCTCTACCATTGAATTTCTAATTTCCATCTCACAATTAAATAAATACCAGAATTGTATTTCCCAACACACTAATTCGATAAGTCGGACTCTTCTAATTCAACCTGTGCCCTGTGTGTACTTCAACAATCTAACCACTTGCCCACAAGCCACGTAAAACTCGAGTCAAATCCTCGCACGTATCTAAACCGAATTTCACTTTAGATGTGGATGCGGTCTGCGTGAAAGACGATTAGCGCAGAGGACCACTCGAACGTTAAACGATAAGAAATCCAATTTCACTCACACCACCACCTAAATGCCATCCGTATGCTAATGTTGACTCGGGGTAAAGTAGGCTTTGATATTTAGACATAGACCCAGGTTGGGATAAACCAAAAGTAAATTTTCTGCGTTCAGAACATGAAGTGTTGTTGACTTAAAGTGTCCCTGCAGACTCGCAATTACACCTTAGGCAACCAAATATACGGCTAATTTAAGGCAATGAGAAGGTTGCAATGATTGAAATTAATAAACGAATGTAAGAAATTAATGAAATAAAGCATTTAAAAGGAATAATAATTTTAAGATGAGTTGTTACTTCACTAGGAACCACGTGTTGTTAAGAGGTGTGTGTTGTAAAGTAGAAATGATTTCTTACCTCAATTTCTTCCAAATAGCAGTCAATATATAATTTTCTTTCTTCTGCTTGCTCCATTGTCCTGTGCAGTTTCTGTTGTGTATATATTTACTCTAATGTATAATAAACAATGTTTGTTGTATGTCTGCATGCAACGAGCAAAGAAATGAAGAAGGGAGCAAATAATAATGAGCATCTTTTGCAAATGCAAGAATGAAACAACAATATCCGTGGCAGACATTTGTTTGCAGATTTAGTCGCACCCAGACCTCTTTGGCGCAGCGCGGTCGGCGGAGATAAGCTGCAAGGACAACTCCGGGACGCGCTTAATTAAACAAATGAACGAGATTAAACCTATAAAGCGCTGATAGGCAGAGTAGTACAGAAATGGCAGCCGGATGTGCTAGAGAAAAACAGGAAATGAGCAAAAGATATGCCGCAATAAAGTCTGGAATAACGTGCCTTACTAAAGAGGTTTTTTTGCAAGGATTTTCAGTCAAAGTAAATTAATTTACTAAATAAAAAAACAAAGTAAATAGACAGTTATCATGGGTAGGTATATTGATCACGATAGGGACTGGCTCATTTTTGAGCTCTGCACTACGGGGCGTCTCTTCACTCTTTCTCACTTGAACTACTGCAGTCTTGCTGTCCGTCCTGAACGAGGTAATAATGGTTTGGCCGGAGTTTGAAGAATTGTCGGTGCAACATCTGGCACATTAACCATTCACGAAAAAAGCGACAGTTTGTTAACGCCCTATTCGTAAATTAGAAATTGCTGAAAGCAATGTGAAATATAAGTGTTTGCCATTAAATTAATGATTTGGAATCTTTGGTGTAGTTGTAAAATAAGTACAATGTGCACATATTTGAGGAAATTGATGAGTTAAAATTAATGTTTATAAAAAAAAAATAATTTTGATTACATATTGCTGTATACAAAATTTTAGATATTGTTTTGGTCATTAGAGTGTAGTTTTGGCAGCATGCTAAAATTACAATTTTAAATTTAAGAAAAAAATGGCATTAAACTTTGCTTGTTACTTTAAAATTATGAATTCTACTCAATTTATACTTCTCTACAGAATTTAAATATCTTTATTAGTTCAAAAGTTATGCAGTATTTTGTCGTCTTTGTTCACTAGTTTTATTTTCTTTATTTATAGAAAAATCTACTCTTTGTATAGTTTTTGTAAACTACTATTTCTAATGTCGCTTTCTTCGTGAAGATGAAAACCAACTACTAAATTAATTCCATACATGTCACAAAATAGTTTAATTTAATTGAAAATAGAAGTAGATTTTATGTTAAATCAATTTTTTATACTTTTTTGCAGAATTTAAATATCTACTTTAGTTTAAAACCTATCCACAATTTTCTAGTATCTTAACCTAAGTTTGCACCGATGCTTGGCGTCTATAATTAACCACGATTTTTAATAATTATCTGCAAACAAACAATTTATTAATATTATATATTTTAAATTAATTTTAAATAAAAATACTATAATACACTTTTTTTAATAAGAAAGTCCTAAAATTGTTAATTAATTATTTAAATAAATGCTGTTTTAGGCGATGCAATCTTGATTCTACATTTTTGCTTGTTTCAGAGTCTACTACTATAAATACTACTTTATTGCATTACTCTATAAATATAATAATAATTATTATTAATCTTAATTCATTTGTCATTAATTTTTGGGTGTAAAACTTCGTAGTGTGTGACTTATGAGTGTACTGCAATCACATCGGTCATAAACACAAAGCATAAAAAAGATTAGTAGCTACACTGTTTTTCTGTTTGGCAGGCTCTTAGCTTGGTTTTAAATTATGCTAAGAAGAGAATTGTTAGCGGAGATCGAACCCTCGACCTCTCAATTCGTAAACCACAACGCTGCTAAGTGACCACCAAGGAGGTTCTCTACAAATATAAAATATTTAATTTCTAATACTTGTATTATTTAAAACTAAAAAATCAATATATTTATTAATCTTCTCTTGCTAAATCAAAATAAACATTCGTTCAAATTCTTTTTATTTGTTATTTTGTTATATTTGAACCAAACTGCAATCATGCCAGATACTGACACAGTACTTGACTTCTACTTTATTATACGACATAAACTACTAGGCTTGTTAACAGTTATTGAGATTGAATTAGATTGAATGTATCGCTAGCAGAATTTGAACCCCCAGTCAGACGGCTTACCTACTGTGCTACGGAACAAAACAAAATGTTTCTATTATAAACAAAATTATTAATAAAAAACTTCTAAAATTCAATCAAATTTACAAAACTCCAATTAATAAATTAATTTTTCTTTCTGAGCACATTCATCTCGGAATAACTTTGCCATGTATAATTAAATCTTTGTTTGCTATGTGTAGCGGCTCAATTTACGTTTGCTGAAATTCTACCCCGTCATAAATTCAATAAGAACGCGCTAAATTCCCTCCATTCTCTTCTGGACATCTTCATGCTTCGACTTCTTAAACACCTCTATATACAGAATGTCTTGAGAATCATTAATATAAGCGACAATAAAATGGCAAATCTTTGCGATCAACAAATTGCGAATGACTCGCAAGGAAGGAAATTCTTAACGAGTTTCCAACGAGTTTGCAAGTCAACCTGACGTGAACTATAAGCAATTTCAAATCGATGCGTACGTGCGCGAACGATGCGAGGAGAAACAGAAAGTTTGCAACTAATTGAAATTCCTGCGATGTGCGACCGAGAGTTGAATGAAATTAGAAGAGGGATGGATAAACAGACAGAAAACAATAAGACCAAGAGAGGCTCTGGAAGTCAATTAAAAAGTAGAAGTGTCTCTAGAATATATTACTTTTTTTGGTCTAAAAAAATATAAAAACTAATCAAAAAATGCAGCTTCTACAATTTTTATAACACATTAATCTTTAAAACACATATATAAAATGTTTTTATTTTTTGATAAATGGTGTTACATTGGTTAAGATAGCAGAATAGCAGAATAAGAATAGTAGTTGATTTTTGCAATAGCATAATTTATTTCTACACACCTTAAAACGTAATTATATAAAGTAATAATTCTTCTTTAACAATCTTTTTGCAAAATTCAAATATCTCTATTAGTTTAAGAGTTATCCCGGTTTTCTCTTGCGAACGCGAACTTACTACTAAATTAATTTTGATAAACACACTTCTTACGTGAATAATTACTTTTTAATTGAAAGTATTACATTTTTTATTAGCGTTATGTAATAATTAATTTTTTTTTAAATATTATTTGTATTTTTTTTTTCATAAAAGAACGCAAATATTTTCTTTACTCTTACATTCTTCGATATTTTCCTCCTTGGAATACTTCGAAATACATTTTCAACATGAGGTAAACAACAATACGGCAAATTCGCCAACTTAAATTCAGCGCAATTCTTCTTCGGTATTGACTTTTCTACAAACATTCACCCAAGTTGCGGGGATAAACTTGAGTTGCGCTGCCCTCAATTGCAAAGTTTAAACCCGAGTATTGTACTCGTGCACGTATTGAACTCGTAGGCAAGCGATGCACGTAGAAGAAATGCACGAATTCAAATTGTAAAGTTTGCCACAAAGTTGAACGCGTGTAATTTGGAAAATGCACAAATTGAAGAAGTAAAGAAGTTGAATTAATGTAGGCAACTCAATGTACACCTTGACAATGAAAGTTTAAGCCAACGCAGGAAATGATATAAACTAACAATAACCAACAGAGTTTTATTGAAAAACTGATATTTTTCTTTTATAAAATTGTTTTCTATTGAAATAGATTTGTTTCATTCTTGAAGCGAAACAAACTTTTCCTTTCTCAACGAGATTTTGCTGCATTTTCGTATTTAGGGCGAGATGATGAATGGAAGAATTGAAAAAGCGGCCCATCTCATGTGCAAGCCTGCCTCCCACAAGCTAGTTTCCCGACTTTTCACGCGCGCGGAATGCGAGCTTCCCGACGCTTCTCTTTTCCAACGCGAATTTGAGAGTTTCGAATTTTTTGCATTCGAAAGCATGCGGACGTCAACGTTCACAAGAGAATTCACATTCGTGGAGAGAGCCGAGAAAATGTACGTTTTCCGCGCGTATGCTCGAATGCTCCTCTTTCTCTCCAATTTTATGCTCAGAAGAACATCGTCAATAGCAACGAATTTTCTTACGAAATGTTTATTGTTTTATTGAATAAAAGAAGTCTCACCGAGGCAAGCATTTGCCTTTGAACAGGAAACATTATGTATGTAACATAACATAATAATAAAAATAAATAAATCAACAAGGATTTTTGCTGGTATTCTAATATTTTATTTATTTTCTTCTCAGTAATTCTTTGTGTTTCGCCATTTTGTGCTAGAAGGCAGTCGACCTAAATTCATGGCTCGTCTGCACTAGCAAATAGGTGCAAACGACACGGAAAAAGCACCGCAGGATGACGATAAGACGTGACTGGCGGCCAGACGTGCCGGATGAACGGAGCTTCATCTTTCCTGCTGTACATCCTCACTTGCTACCATCTTGTCACCGTGTCCTGAATACGGATATTTTGGGTGCAAATGACCCAAGCGCGTGACTTCATTCTTTATATCGACGTACATGCATTTGTTATTTTATGCAACATTAAATACTGCACCAAAACAAAATAGGGAAATAAACAAGGAGAAGAAATAAGGTAGTATCTGTTGACAGACTAGGGTTGTATGCCATGCTTTCCTCATATAGGAAAGGAGATATTTATTAAACCAATAAATTAAAAAATCATTATTCTATATTTAGTACTTCCCTCAAAATTATTTTTTTGAATTTTTAGGTTTTGCGTTGTTGCTTTTGCTCTTGTTTAAACTTGTTTACATAACCTTAATTAATGCAACTTTTAAAGTTTTTTTATATTCATGTTAATTTAATATTATGTAAGTCTTTAAAAATAAAATTATCTTATTTTTAAATGTCGGAAATAAGTCCTGTACCTTTGTATTTTACTTTCATCATTTGTAAATTACACCACCGGTCAATATCCATCACTGACCAAATATTGACAAAAAGTGTAAATAATGTTGTACCTGCAATCATAGAGGGAAGTAAGTAGATATAAATAAATTTAAAAGCATATTTCCATTCTAACACACTTTATTCCTTCTACCGACATACATAAATAATAATGATAATAATAATAATAAGAAGAAGAATAAAAATATATTTTGTACATATACAATCGCACAATACAATTATACATATACAAGGCCATCAACCAACGGTCCTTCAACCAGATATACATAAATTTGTTAATTCTTACAATTAAAACTAAAAGAATAAACAACGAGATAAAATAAAAAAAAAACTGAAATCAAGTAGAGTCATCTAGTGACACACTAAAAAATATATAATGGAACGATTTAATTATAATTTTTAATTAAGTAATTTTTTCATAATTAATTTTTAAAGTTTTTACTTTGTACCTAGCAGAGAGAGAGAGAGCTCATATATTGTTTTCTCTACTAGCAACATCTTCAAGTTCTCTATTATATATCTTAAATTACCATTATGTTATGCTTGCTTTTTAATAAATTATCCTTGTTTTCAATGTCAACAATAAATCTTGTACTTTAATATCCTGTTTTCACCGTTTGTGAATTATACCACCGGTCAACATTGCACCAAGCAAACATTGGTAGAAAGTGTAAATAATGTTTTACCTGCAACCATGTAAATGGGTAGAAATAAATTTACAGGTATATTTCCTTTTCACTACTGAAACAGCCAGCAGCGCAAATTATAGCAACAGCCTACTGAACTTCGGCATCCTGCTGTTTACGCATATCTAGTTGGTGTTATGTGCTTGTCCTCGATTTCTAACTTTGAACCTCAATATATATTATCCCCGCTGGCAGCAAGTGTTGATGCCCATCGAAAATTGAATAACACCGCTTGACATGGGCCCACAAAGGAAAATTCGACAAGTGCACGAAGCGGAATTTTCGCACAACAACAACAACAACAACAACGCACTATTATTTGCATACAAAGAGCGTAGGCGTTAGGAGAAGGGGATTTAGATATGCCTAGGTAATTTTTATACCTTATATGCATAGAATATTTTATGGGGTAAAAATTGTATTTTGATTGGTTTACTTTTTGGTTGAATTGAAATTTCTGTGGAACATTAAGAAGATGCAAACGTTTTCTGTGTGAGTTTGAAATTAATAGTAAATGTTGTACTAAGACGATTGTAAATCCAACTGGTTTCCAGTAGATTTAAATATTTATGGAGAAGTTGATTACTCTTGAGAACGCCAGATGCAAAAGTAATCAAAACCAATGTAAACATTGTGTGGCTTTTTAATTAATTTAGGAAAGAAGAAAAAGTTGTAATGCAGTCTACTTAATCAGTTTTAAGTCGATTAATAATTGATGTTTTATTAAATTTTAATTAACAAAAAAAAATGTTTTTGAATGATCAAAATGCGTTAGTTTGATTGTTTTTTTCAACTATGACTTGTTGATGATAATATCTCTAGCAACAACAATTGTAACCCTTCCCAAAATTCCTTCAAAAATTTAAAACTCTGAAGCTAAAATAGATAAAAAAAATTGTAGAATTGTTTATCTAAGTGTTGCTTTTATTGCTTTCTGCCTTTTGTTTATTCTTGTCCCCTTTGTTGTACGGCTGACCAAACCTAAAATGTTTACTGTTACAATATATACGCACTAGATATACAAAAATACTTAGAAAATAACAAAAAATAACCGAAGTAGTTTACTATAACCTAGCAAACTAGCAATTATAGTAGCGTGTTGCAATGTGTTGATTTGAATTAAAGTAGTTAGTATCTATTGATTAACATTGATAGCCGCTAGGGTATTGTATAATTCTTGTGTTAAACACAATCGATAAAGTACAAATACAATAATTTCAAGAATAGTTCACAATTCTATGTGTTTATCTTAGATCGGCACAAACTTTACTAATTCTTTTATATATATTGATAAAATAAAACAATATGCTTGATTTGCAAAGAATCTATAAGCGCATTCAAAGAATTTAATGTGCGTCGCCACTATCATACTAAACACAGAAGTGAATATGATCAATTTGAATCTTAATTCAGACAAACTTAAATTAATTCTTGGCCAAATTCATTAGAAGAACAACGAATTGTAAAAAACAAAATTTAGCATTGCTTAAAACATTCTTACATATTTTGAAATAATTAGTTCAACTTAACAAATTATTAACTGATTATTAACAGTTATATGCAATTTATAATAAACTCACTATTATTATAAATTGCATATAACTGCAAATTAACAAAATTTGTCCGGAAAAAAAATTAATGTGAACACTGTTTACTAATGACCAGAAAAAAAATGAAAGAATTTGAACACTGATTAAAAATTATAAAAATTGTAATTTATCTATTTTTGGCAAAAATTATGTCTGATCTAGTTTATGACGCTGCCAAAGAAAACCATGTTATATCGCCAGCTACTAAGGTATAATCACAACAACAATTTTTAACAAGTTATAATTCTTTCTCTTAAGGACGCAATAACTTATGAATAGTTTATAAATAAGAATATTGCAGATACATACAATACACTGCTAATTAGGCGTTTCTCTCGCACCAGGCAAATTAAATGTTTCGTTAATTATATAGATCAAGGGTTGGCAACAATTTTTGAACGGCGGGTCATTTTCAAAAAAAATTGATTTGATTTTGTGTATTATAAAAATAAATATAGAAAGAATTATATTTTTTATTAAACAGATTGTAGTAACCATAATGTCAGAGAATAAAAATTATACAATTTATAAAGTAAATTAAACTTGTTTTGTTAAATTTATTTCTGGACGAATTTTGTTAATTTGCAGTCAAAATGCATTTTTTAATAAACTCACTATCCGTTAATAATTTGTTAGGTTCAGCAAATAATTTCAGAATATGTAACAATGTTTTGATCAATGTTATACTTTGTTCCTTACATTTCGTTGCTTTCCTAATAATTTTAAGCAAGAATTAATTTCAGTTTGTCTAAATTAAGATTCAAATTGATCATAACTTTTATCATTCATTAACTTTTGCGTGATAGTGGCGACGCACATTAAATTCTTTGAATGCGCATATAAATTCTTTGCAAATTAAGCATATTGCTTTATTATAATTATTAACAAGAAAAAGTAATCAAAAGTCTACCTTTCATTAAATTCGCGATTTTAGTCATTAACTTTTGTTTTATTTGGTGTTTTATTAATTTTTTCTACGATAAAATATAAACCTAGCAAACCAAAAACCTAGAACAGGACATTTGCGGGTATAAAGATTTTCTGAGATTTTAGATGTTGAACACACAAGGTAGTGCGTAATGAATAACTCAGTAACACAAATTCGGTACTCCCTAAATTCACAAATCAAGTGAAGTGGAATGAAGCGTTGATTTTACTGTTGTGTCTCTTTCTATGCCTTTACTAAGCCAAAGAATTAACGAATAATATTCTTCAATAAGATAAATTAAACATAGCACTAAATCATTTTAATGATGATTAATAGAACAATAGTCCTTCTGTCTCAAAGTACAGCGTAAGAAATGAATCAACACAATAAACAAAAAACAAAAGAAATAATTTGTAACATAAATCGCACATTTTTCTCATCACACGCGGAACGCTTAAGCTGTAAATTTGTTGTTTTTTCCTGAATTATATTGATGCTGCTGACCTCTAATATATTACATAAATGTCTCTTCTTAATCCTAAATCACTTGTTGATTCTTCAACCGTTATTCAACCTGCCTTGTAATCCATATAAATCGCTGCTCAATTCTTCCATTCTTCTTTGCCAAAGGTTTTTCCATTCTCTCGGATAAAGTCGCCGTGATTTCAGGTCAAAATGCGGAAAAAGGCCAAAATGGAAAATTTTAAATATGCAAATGTTCGTTGAAGCGGAAAAACCAAAGGGCGACAGCCAAACTGACGCATAAATGGAAAATTTATTCATGAAGGTTGAAGAATCTTCTTGACGCGATTTTCGATACTTTTTTCCGTTTTAGCACGGTTGAAACTTTTTCGTTTTCCTTTAAATTTTCTATTATTTTTTGCTCCTTACTGGCATTGGTGTTTTGACTTTACGCCTTAATCCAATTTAGCACTTTTTTTATTATCACACGGAGATTTTTTTGTTTTTGATTTCGGTGCGGAGCAGAAAAGTGGAGCGCCAACAAAAGTAATACCGTGTTGTGGAGTAAATAAATAAGATTCATAGAGAATTATCAACGTTACTGAATGCGGATAAAATTTGGATAAATATGGAAATTTAGAAAGTGACGTGAAAATTTCAGTTGAGTGATTACTGCGGATCACTGGTTAAGGGATAAAAGTTGCTTTGAAATTTGAATAAATCTAAAATTTAGATGCAAGTGATACAAAAATAAAATAGAATAAATATTGATAAATGTTCTTTTTTTTTGTAAAAAATTAATATAAAGTTGTCGATACAAATGAAACAAGTACCAAATCTATTCTATTTTAGAATTTCAGAGTTAGTTTCTTATATAATTTGCATAATTATTTTCCTATGTAAATTTATACTCATAATAATTGTTTATTGACAGAATCTCATTGAGTGTAGTTACAAAGTGTTTAATATTTATTATGTAGATAAAACCTTCTACAAATTAATGATAAGTAAGTGGTGTAGATAAGTTTTATCTACAAAAGGTTTATTTATAATTATAATTTTCAATAATGTACAATCTATGAGTTTTGGTAAATGAGGAAAGTAAATTATTTAGATATATAATGTTTATTAAATTTCATTTACTAATTTTACACAATTTATTATTTATCTAATAAGATTAAATTTTAATTTTATGCCTATAAGTGATAAAAAATGTTCTAATCTTATTTAATTATATTAACCTATGTTTAAACATTTATATAGAAATTGGAGTAACTTTATCAATTGTTATTTTTGGAGCGTACTGCAACCATGCCGATTACCGACACCGTACTTGATCTTCACTCTATTATACTGCATCTACTTCCAGGATTATTAGCAGTTATTGAAGATGAAATTGGTGGAAATAAATATTATATTGAATAAATTCCCAGCAGAATTTAAACCCGTGTCCCTTCAATAAGCACCTCGCTGGCTCTTGTACACTCAGGTGGCTTACCGACTGCGCTACGGAACGGAGTAACTATATCAATTCAAATTAGTTTTCTCATTATTATCATCATCATCAATCTCAACTCTTGTACCCAATTTTCGGGAGTAGGGCGTCGTGATATTTGACTTGTGAGCGTACTGCAACCACTTAAGTCGTAGATTAACACCGTACTTAACCACCCATCACTAACCGCTCAGTAGTTACACCGTTTTTCTGTTCGGCAGGATGCAGCTTCAGCTTGGTTTTAAACTACAACGCTGCTAAGAACAAAGTTTTTAGCGGGAATCAAACTTGCGACCTACTGACTGGCTGGCCAACGCGCTGCCAAGTAAAAAAATAGTGTTGTGGGTTGAGTATGAAGTAGTCAAATCTGAGGTACATTGCCGATACATAACAATAATTATGAGGCTATTTAAAGACTTTTTAACTTTATTATTTTGCTGTATTACATCTTTAATTGATATATTCAAAGGCTCACCAATAAATTTCTCATATGATAAATATTTTATAATCCCGGAATAAATTATCATATCAAATGTGTTTTTATAAAAAAATTTATTTCCTTAATCGCCCTCTACCACCTTTTTCACTGTCTAACTGAAAATTAACTCTTTCTGAAATTTCATGAAATTTACACACAAATAAGAGAGCGGCGAAAATCACTTTACATAAGACTTGCCCAGAGACATTCATGCCTTCGTAAATATCCCTGCATCTTGTTAAATGCCATCGGTCATCATTTCATATACTTTTCGCCGCCGTTGCCGCCACTTTATCCCTGCTTTCTGCGCACTCAGCGCGTGCACAAAGCAGAAAGAAGTATCACGCAAATCGAATCTAGAATAGACGAGTCGCAACGTCTTGCACTGATAGGATGTAAATTTGCCAAGGATATTTCTATAGAAATTGAATCACGCTTGATGTAAGACTTTTTTCTATCTTTGTCCAAGAGTCTAGGCATACAGGATCATTCATACATAGTATGAATGATAGCGTACATAATCTTATTCCTGAAAATTTACAAAAAGAAATAGTAAAAAAGAAAAACGTACTGAGATATTTTTTATTTAAAAATTAAACTAAAAAATATAAAACAAAAGTTAGTTTAAAATTATACTCATTGTCCATACATCTATATAGCATTTTACATTCGTTTAGGTAGTCTAAGATAGTCTAACAATGTAATATTTTACAATAGTTGGTATGAGTTTATTTATACGGACAATAGAGGTACGTTTATAATCAATACAATATTCACTATTTGATCATGTAATAAAATAATAGAAATTAAGTTGAATATACCCGCACTATTTGTTTATAAATTTTCTCTAGATTATTAAATAGTCCTTAAACAGTTAATTTTCTACAAGTACTTATTTCTGACAGTATCTCTTAAAGGAAACTTACTTTATGTACAGAAAATTATTCAATAATTTGTTTGTAAACAATGAAAGCGATTGCCGTTTGTTAACAAGTGAAGAAAATAAACCGCAGTGAAATAAAAAGTATTGTCTTTCAACAGTTTCCACACAACAAAAATAAGCAAGAGCAAAATAAATGGATGCATTTAGATTTTGGGTTTTCTTTTTGATTTTTAGTTTTTAATCTGATATCTCTTAATCAATTTTACCCGTTGCTCCTTTGCATGCATAAAATCATTCCGAATCACAATCCTTACATGTTCCTCTTTATCTCCGGATGCGCCTGATTTTTCAGACTTTTGCGTATTTAGCTGATTTGAATTCTGCGTATCTTGCCTGCGACGATACGGGAGTCTCGACGGATGTGCCGGGTCGATAATCGGGGTTATCGTCGAATAGCACTGAAGCCCAACGACGGCAGGATCTGGATTGATAGTCAGTTGTTCCAAGTCACCCTAAATATAAAAACAAATTATAAGAAAAAAGAAATTAATTGTATGTCGAAAGATAATTAATGAATACTACCGCAAATAGATAACCGATGATGAGGTCAGAATCATCTGGGATGTCCAAGGAGCCGACCTTAAGAATATTTGTTCTTGACCACTGACAATCGATGTAGCTATCAACTACTGAGTTATCTCGGATGCTAAATTAAAGAGAGTAGAATAATTTGGTTAAATTTGGTTGATTAGTTTAGGAGTTATTGAAGTTTAAAGAAATGAGTTCAATGTTCTCTAAACAAGAGGAGAGTGTAGACAATGAATCAATCAGTACTTGTCACGTAGTATGTCGAGTTGTACGCTTAAACCACAATAACTCATAATCTAACTTATAATTTACTTAGAAAAGTCGAATTTCCACAGAAATTCATCGTGAAATTAACAGAATGTAATTTGTTTACCTTAACGCCACCTGGTGCCATTTATGATCGTCTAACCCAGCTGGTATCCTTACAACATCTGTCCCATTTAAAGTTGCATGTATCAGCTTCAGATCCCCACCAGCCACCTCCAACGATAAGTACGTATCTTGTCGACGTCTTGATCTGAGACTAAACACAGTTCCCAATGATTCCTAGCCACAAAAAAAAACATTATTTTTCTGTCCTAACCGATCAACTTTGTAATTACATTCAAAAGTCTTAATGTGATAAATAACGAGAACTCTTTGGGAAATGTTGCATTATTTGCAAACAGCTGTGATGATGGTAGCCAGATGTAGTTGTTAGGCAGTAGCCTCCAAGCAGCAGGGCGATCCGTCACCCGCCGCCAATGCTCCTTCGAAGGATGATAGTAACGAGTTTCTTCTACTGTCAAAGGATTGACTGCGTTGATACAACTGGAATTAAAAACAAATAAATTAACGTGTCTAAATTTTGATTTAAGCTGAAGTTTATGTGTTTTCAAGTTGAAGATTTCCAAGTTTACGGAAAGAGATGATTCTGGCAGAACCTGTTGGTATAAAATGTACAGGATGTGCAAAGATCTTTAAGAACGAGATGCCAAACGCAGCAATTCGTTTATTTAAATGCCGCAAAAGCCGAGGGAAATTAAATTCCGGTGCTTTCATCCGCTACTACTGCCGCCTCTGACGCTTTTTAACTCCCTTCTGCACTGGGAGAGACGACTGTAAATGCGGTTACGAAACGGATTGAGTTTGACTTTAACTTGCATTGATGAGAGTAAGTAAATTTTAAACAGGGTAATATTGAAATTCATGAAAACCAATAAATTAAACATTGAATTGTTTAATACCAATTTAATTTAGTACCAAGTAACATTAATTTAAAATATCATCCTGTATATTTATTTTTTATTTGCAGGCATTAGGAGAGTTTCTTTGCGCTTAACAAAATCAAATTTGCTTTTCTATTACAGAACTAGTTAGGAAGAAGATGGGAAATGTCGCGGAAATAAGGAAAACCTCGACAGCAAGCACGCGCGTTTCTGGGCGAAAAATCGGATGCGCCTGCGGAGAAATCCGCCAACGAGGAAATGAAGCGCCGATGAGAGAATTATTAGTTTGCATCCAGGATTTCAAAGAAATGAAATTTCTTCATTAGAACTTTACTTCAAGGATAATAAGATAAACAAAACTTTTTTGGAAATAAGAAATAAGAAGTTTTATCGTTTGACTTTTTAATTTTATACTATAACATAAGAAAACCACATAAATATACACAATTTTTATATAAATTTAAATTAATTCTAAAAATTAGATGTATTAATTTAGTATTTTAAAAGTAAAAGCGTTGTTTTGAGGTCCTATTAAAATAATATTTAATAATTTTGAAAGTTGACTGCAAGAAGAAAGAACGCTAGGAGATAAATTATAAAATAAAAACATTATTTAAAGATATATCAACATGTTAATATTAATTTTTTCATTTGTTATCATGTTAATGTTAATTCCATGTATAGGAAACAGGTTAAGACATGTCACAACTTATTTGTTCTATTTAAATAACAGATAACTGTTGTTTTTCTAACTTAAGTTGTAAGAAATATTTTAAATCTAACTTTTTTTTGATATGTTAAAAACAATAATAGTTTTTTAAAATAATGAACAAACTACTAAAGTTTAGATTAAAAAAATCACTTTATTATCTTTGATATAACTGTTTTAAATTTCAAAAATTCTAAGAATTGTAGTTCTTTTAAATTAATTAAATACCAACATAAAATATTTAATGTTTAAATAACATAAAGGATGATTTATATAAGCTACGAAATTTAAATAGTTTTGGTTTTGCCTAAAAAGCAAATTCTAGCTTTGACGAGGAAAATTGTTCTACACTTGGTAAAACTTGGCATACCTGAAGAGGTTGCAGTGACGTTGCTCGACGTTAAATCCAGGACAATCAGTGTCTTCACTGCGAAGACAACGGCGAGTTCTTTGTTGAATTCCAGCTGCACAAGACACGCTGCATCCTGACCATTCCGTCCATTTATCCCATCCTACCAGGAGAATGCACATAATAAAAAATGTTGATGACAATAAAGTAATTGTATTATGTGAGGCATTGCAATTATTTTAATTCACTTCTGCGAACTTGTTACGACAATGTTTGGAATGTGAACTAGGTTTATTTGTTGGTTGTCAGTAACTTGGAGTGACGTAGACTAAAATGTAGAACTTTTTAGTTTTCAAAGAGATTGTGCCTAAGAGTATTTACTTTTATTTTATAAACATTTTTTATAACATAAAGAAGGATTATCTTAACTACATGTAATTGTTTGTCGTAAAAATATAAAAATCTGGAATGAAATAATTTATTTTGTAATTTGAATCTTAATTCCAGATAGTATCTCCTTTCCAACAACAAACAAAGTTAAAGAAAGCAAATAAAGAAAACTTTAACAAAAGAATAGAATACAACGAGATAAGAAACATGAAACAGACGCAAAAAGATTAAATTAATGCGAGAATCATAAATCTCGTCTTATATTGAGTTATCCTATTCTTTTAGTCTGACTTGACTCTTTGCGTTGAAGACCACTGTGTTGCAGAAGATGGTCTGTTATCCTTTTAGTCTGCTTTCCAGCGGCGGCATATAAGAAGGAGTTATGTGACTTGCATTTGTTAAGTAAGCTTTTTGTTAACTGACAAGAGAACAAAAATAAATAAAAGACTTTAGGAGAAGTAAAAAGTAAAGCACTAATTTTTGATTAAAAAATTGTTTTTGATGTAAAGATAATTTGTGTTGACTTTTTTGTCAACTAATGATCTGACCGAGAAAAAATGTTTGTTGTATACAGTATTAATGATTACGTATAGCATTAGCTATTGAATATAATTTACAAACAATCTAATTTACGAAAAGTAAATAAAATGTTTTACGCTAAACTGAACAATTTTGCGCTTGTTTGTTTGTAAGTTTTGCAAAGCTGACTTACAAAAGCAGCATCATTTCTATGCAAAAAATAGTTCTTGAATCAATTGACATTTTGATAAATTAATAAATAATTGCAATCAATGAAACTTGTAACAGAAAGGGTAGAAATGAAGCAGCTTAGACTGTAACCGTAAGCAAAAATATTAACAAATCATTTGTATAGAATTACAGAATATGAATCTTATGTAAGTTAGACATGAGTGGCACTATTCAACTGACATCCGTTTCTATTTAAACAACAAAAAGCAATTATTTTTCTAGTTCCATATTCTGCCAGAAAGTTCCGAATAAATATTCTTTTATAAATGGAGAAAAATTTTTTTAAAAGTATTATCATATTAAAGGAATAAGTAAACTAATGAAATTAGAAAGAATATATAAATTACTATTTGGAAGTTACAGCTATAATTAGTTTGCTAAACAAAGAGAATAAGTCCTAAAGCCTGTGAGACGAAAATGAATTCACAAACAATTTAAAAAACAACATATAGAATTATATCGATATTAAATCTATTATATTTATTCAAATAGTGCAAATATAACTAATATTTTAGTTGGTGCAACGCGCGATGAATAAATTATTATGCTTGAATTAACGCTAGTCATATTATTTTGTAGGTAATTAGTATCATCTATTAAGCATCTCTCACTAGTACTTAATTTTGATTAAATTAATAAAGAATTACAAATGGAAAATCAATTCTTGTATTAATTGAAGTTTAATCTTCTAATCTTGGTTATAAATTGCACAAAATTAAAGTCAAAGAAATTTTTCTTCATTGTTGAATTTTTGATTTTTGGCATAAGATGGCTGTCGGAGATAAATTATTTGAGTTAGGCTAAATTTTAACTTAATGTTAATTGTTAAACAAAATTGTTTCTTTTTTGCAATAAAATTCTCTATAAATAAAGTTTCATATAGAAGTCGGTAAGTCGGTAAATCGTCTGATTTTGTAGGTGATAGCAAGGTGCATATTCTAAGGACACAGATTTCAATCATGCCGGAGGTGTATTTAATATAATATATATTTCTCAAAATAGAGTCCCAATAACCCTAGTAGTTGATTCACTATAATAAAATGGAAGTCAAGTACAGTGTCGGTATCCGGTTGCAGTACGCTTCAAAAATAAATAACAATGTCTTCCTATCCAACTGCACCTAGTGTATGCATATTATTTATTTAGAAGGATGCAACTAGTTAGCATTACATAACATAAATTCTTACCTAGAGATGTCCAAACACGTTGATCTGTAGCTTCATCCCACTTGGCAATCGCCGTAGCCTTCAAAATCCCGTCTAACACTTGACAAAATACAATATATTCTCGTGGAATGTCATCTTGAGCATCATTGCAATCAGCAACAGGTCGGCTGAATATTGTAACGTTTATTTCTCTGCAAAGAAGACAATAGCACTTCAGTCACTTTCTTCTTATTGACAGTAAATTGTTAAACATTGCTGGCAAGCAAGTGAGAAATTGCTTTACCTATTTGGAGGATATAGATGCAGATGATTCGCCCCCTTGTAAGTGGCGATAAGTTCAAAGTAGGCCGCATAGACGCCACGTTCGCCGGCCGGCGGCAGGCCGGCGCCGCCAATGCCATTAGATCCGTCGTCTGCGCCGCCACCGCCTCCGGCCGCATTAGTGCTCAGACCGCGAAATACGACGCTTGCCTCATGTGCACTTTCCTCGACGCTCACTTGCTTCTCGGTGAAGTACTCTTCCAGATCGCACCCCGTCACTATATGCACCAGCGTACTTGCTAATGCTACACTCAAGGTCAATGAAACAATTTGCACTGGATTTAATTTAAACATATTTTCATTAACGCTGACACCTCGAAATTGAAATGCTAGTCATCCATACCTGAAACAAATTGTCAATTTTTCAATTGTTCTCAAAAAGATTATTAGTCCAGCGATGTGTGAAATTTTGTGCTGGTTGGCTTTGTTAGACATTAGGATGGTAATTGTAATTTACATGTCAATTACCAGGATAACAACGCATTGAAACTAGTAACTTCAACTCAGGAAAACATTAGATGCAAATGGGTGAACAGGATGGGTTGCCTACTCAAAAGGATTGGAAGACATTATAAGAGGAATACGATAATGGACGAATAGTTAATGGAAAACGAGGATAAAATACTAATTAAATTGTTTTTAGCCAGTATTGTTTTAACAAAACAATTATCTGCTTGTAATTAGAGAAAGCACATTGGTGAATTCGATTTCCTTTTAAACAATTTAGATGTTTATTTGAATAAATCTTAAATTTTTGTGGAAAATTATTAAAAATTAATTGAAGTATATTAATACAGTAATGCATAGTTAAATTAGAAAAAATAACACTATGAAACAGCAAATTTCCGATTGAGATGGCATTAACGGCACTCAATTATATTCTTATATCATGATAGGATATATTTTCCCATAACTTTCATAATTATTATTAGAACTTTTAACTATCTTCAATAACAATTGGTGAATAGATACTAAAAATTATGTAAAAACAAAATTTGTTTATCTTTAACGGTTTCAAAGTTATAAGTTATTGAAGTAAATTTTTGTAAAAAAAAGGCAGACACTGATATAATCCGAAGCATATTCCAAACAAATATATATTTGGAATGAAATGAATGTATGGTTACTTAATTAAGTATGACTTGCACAATACGACACTAGCATTACAATTTTCTTGGCGCATTTAGTTGTTGAGATAGAATTGTTTTGTCGAAAGGTGAAACTCTCGCTGTGCGTAGAGTCAAATAATTCAAGCTATTGCAGTCACAAAAATAAATTAAAATTAACTTTCAAATTTTTAACTAAAAAATTGAGTTAAGTAAACCCATTTTCATTACATTCTTAATGTATATTTGTTCGGAATATTTATTCATATCAGCATCTGCACTTTTTTACAAAAATTCATTTTAGTAACTTATAACTTTGGAACTATTAAAGATAAACAAATTACGCTCTTACACATTTCTTAGGTATCTATTTACAAATTGTTATTCAAAATAGCTAAATGATCTAACAGTAATTACAAAAGTTATGGGACAATATATCAAATTGCAACCAAAATTTGGCCAAACACTAAAATCGAAATTGAAATTTAAAAAAAAAACAATCGACGTTTCAAAACTTTTAAAAACCTGTTTTCTTAAAAATCATAATTAATTTGCCGTTTAACAGTGTAATTGATCTAATTAAGTAGTGGATAGATTGAAAGTTTAAATTTATTTTAATTTTGAGAATTATTTGTTTTGTATCATATATTTGGTTATAATATAATATTATTAATCACGAATAATAATATTAAATATATAATAATTAAATATATAAAAAATACAATACATTAAAGAATGTTTAAGTAATTAACTTTCAAAAAATGTTCTTAATGCAGAAGCTTAATTTTGAAAGGGTTAAAATTTGTTTAAAAATGACATTTTTAATAAATATTAAAATTATTATAATAAAATATATTGATTATGTTTTTACATTTTTTAATTATTATTATTATTATTATTATTATAGCTTTTTCAATCCTGCTCTGTCTTCCACCTTCTCAACCAGGAATCAAACTCAGGTCTCCTAGTTGAGAAGCAGGCGCCATACTTAATTCACCATTCTTCACATTTTTCAATTTTTACTAAACAGTAAAATTCAATTTCAATAAAATTGCAGTTATATTTCAAAGAAACTATATTTTTTACTTTCTTTTGTAGTTTAAGGTATAACTATGCAAATTATTTATAAAGTTAAATAATTTTTGTAAATTATATTATAATAAAAATGTTAATATAGTAGATACAAATAATAGTATTTTATATTAATTAGTTTTTTTATAAATTATTGTTAAAATTAAAATTTATTCTAAAAATTTTGTTTTTAATCATTAAAATAAAAGTAGATTTTAAAGTTTTAGGTTATTTAACTGAATCGACCAAAACAAAATAAATATATATTATACAAACACAAATTTATATAAAAAACAATAAACAAATAATAAATGTTATAAAACAAAACAAAATATTTTTTTATTTTTTTTCAGAGTGATAGAGCATTTAATTCATATTTTTAATAATAACATTTTATTACAATACAATATATAAGATACTAATAAAGTAAATATTAATATATATTTTCTACTCCAATTAGTTCTTATATAATTAATTGTATGAATGTTTATGATCTTGCAAAACTATTTGCTTATGTTATAGATAACTTTTTTTTTAATTTTAAAATATCTATATAATTTTTTATGTGTTGCAATTAGCATAATTCGTTACTCTATTTTTTTTATTTCGTTCTACCAAATAATTTACTTTTGTTGCAAGGAATTTAAAAGAATTTTTTTTTTTATTTCTTTCCGCCCTCTCAACTGGTGCACATTTTAAGCCGGTTTTCTTTATTTTTCAACTCCTTGATGCATTTTTTAAGACCTACATATTTTCTTACAAAAAACTTGGCTTTTTGAACTTCTATACTCTTGATTTCAACACTGCTGCAGTATCAAGTTTCAATTAGATTTTTTAACAATTATAAAGTTAGCTCATTCGAAAACTTTGTATCTCGCAAATTTTCAAAATTATTATATTTTTATGAGTGCAAAAGAACTCAATAAAATAACATAACAATCGGATATCATGGAAAGAAACTTTTTAATACTGAAAGTTTCCAAAATAATTTTTATTAATAGAAAAAGTAAAAGATAATGCAAGATAATGCAATAAAAACTCAACAAACAATTTTTATTTTTATGGTATAGAATTATAATATTGTTTACTTTATTATTTTTTATTATTGCAGTAGATTTTATTTGTTGTTTACTATGTTGTTTTACTTTAAATTTGTTTAATTCAACAGCAAAAAACTTTTTTGATAAATCTAACAAATTTGATTAACAGTTCCTTATTGAATTCAATGTTGTAAAAATTATAAATTAAAAAATTAGACATGCAACTAACTTGGTATTTTAGTAACATGAGGGGAGATTGTGCTATTATTAAATTTACAAAATTTTAGATAAAATTTTTAAATATTATTAAGCCTTGTGTATGATTTAAATTGCCTTATTTTTGACAACAATCTTCTTACATCAAGTCTTTTGACAAAACTATATTGTAAGCCAATACGATATATCAACCTACCCAAAAAAAAAATTTCAAAATATAAGCAATAACTTTATTTCTTTGTTTATTCGAATAGAAGTTGTGAAATTGAGGTACATCTTTTGGGGTTAAATTAAAAAAATCTGAAGTGTTAAGAAATAAACTGAGTAAATTATGAGAAATTTTTTTTGCATCATTATTAAAAAACATTACAGTTTTATTCTTTTTTGTTAAACAGTGTAATTAATTCTGTATTTAATTAAATCAAAATTAAAAAAATCTAACTTACTTGTGAATTATTATCTGATAATCCACTTGGTTAGAATGGCAATAACCAAAGTAGACGTCGCGGAAATGAGAGTTGTAATTAATCGTCGCGCTGGTTTTCCTCGCCTGCCAACTTGCGTTTTCCGGCCTTAAGTCTAGTGTAGTTTTTAATCGTTTTTACAATTCGACACTACTTTGGCGTTCCACTTATACCGCATAAGAAGTCAATTAGTTACGTAAGGTTAGTGTCCCGAAAGTTTTCTAAAATGCCTATCCCCAAATGCTGGAATCTCAGGATAGTATTTGCAAATTTAACACATTACTTAGTTAAACTGTTTTCAAGTTACAGTCTTTCAATGCGCAGTAAACAAAACTATAAATCTTCACTTTCCTACTTTACAAACACTTTGTTTATCTTCCTATTTACCACAAACTTTCTTCTTATTTGAAGCTTGTTAGAACATCTTTGTGCCCGTTTAGAAACAAATTTACAGTTTCATTTACTTTTTGCTTTCATTGCAAACATTTAAGAATAGAAAATTAACGTAATATTTTCACAAGATAACTATGAAGAGATGCGCACGTAATGCACGATAGCGCAGGACTGCTCGTCTCGCTGCTTCGAGTCCCGGCAGGATCCTGCGAGGACGTTCGGTGTCGAGTGGCGCAACGCATACGGTGAAACTCGTCATGGAAAACGCACAGGCGCGCTACAGTCCGGCGACAAATAGCAGTAGTCCTGCGTCGAGATTTACATTCATGAGATTCAGGGTGTTTTGAAAAGAAAAGTGAGAAAATAAAAATAGAAGATTTTCTTGTGTGGGATTAAATTTGTTAGAAAAAAATATAAAACTTATGAATTGTTCAGAATGATGTATTATAAATTATAAATAAAATTATAAATGTAATATAAATTACCTCACAAAGAATAGTTTTAGCGGTAGAAAATGTTATTGATTTGATACAATTGAACTGATTGAATGTAATAAATGAATTTAGTTTTGAAAACGTTATTTTACTATTGTATCATCAAGACAATAGGTGAATATTCTATTTATTGTAATTTATCTATTACCATGATATATACTGCAATAAATGCTATTGTAGATAGGCAACCAAACATACACGTGTCACACAAAGCTGCTTTAACTAAAAAAAAGTGGTTTTTAAAATTGTCATTTTACTATAGTGTTGTTGAATATTTTTTAATTAAAAGAAAAGCTTTGCTTATATATCTAAGCCATCAAATATTAGAAAAAGAAAAGGGAAAGAGAAAAAACGTGATTTACAATCAAATTACATTCAATGATAAATTGCATAAATAAATCGATTAAAGTATTATTCAAACACGCAACTGATAAATTTCAAGAATATTCTTGCAGTTTGTATTATCGCTTTTCTAATATACCACAGTTTTTAGTAACATATCATTCTATTTGACAATTTATGCAACACAATTTCAAGCTCTGTTATTTTATAGTAGATTAAATCACCTTTCAGGTGACCTTTCCTCCCTCTCCAACCTGCATACTTCTGCAGTAGAAACTGAACTTAGAAAACACCTTGTCAGTTGTGAGCAGTCTGGCCGGATTTTAATTTCGACCACAGCAGCCATGCTGTAAATCGGGTCCGCGTTGCTAATAATTCAACTTTATCGCACTTAGCCAATCTCCCGACTACATCAGCTGTATAGCTGCGCTTGCGACGTGAACAATAAGTAACTCTAACTTTGAAATCCAGCATCATGTCGACTTTGAGTTGGCAAATTCAAATTATCTGGCGCAACTTTACGGACCGCACAGGTAACGGCTTGCAGGAGCGGCAAACTGGTGGAGAACATGTTGTGAAAATGTAGGACATGATGTAATAATAGAAATATTTCTAAATTAGGTTGGATCGTTATTTTTAGGCTGAGATTTAGATTAAGTTTGTGGTTTAGTGAGATAACAATCTGGATGATTTGTAATAAATATATAGAATAATAATAATAAATATATAGACAACACCGGTTGCACCGGAAATTAAAATAAACTCGTCTTTGGATAAAAATAAAATATTTAAATATTTATTACAATAATCATCTTGTTTTTACACAAAAAATAATAGGAAAAAATAGAATACAATTGCGATAACAAATAACAGCAAACGATTAAGTTAACCAGCGTGTTCGCAGAACACACAATAACCGCACACATCTCATAGCGCAGCTCTCATTAACTTCTAACCTCTCTTTATCGACTACACTCCCTAACATTACGCATCCAATCGAGTCTCGGCAATACAAACGGCAACAACGTCGATCACAAAATCACTTAACTTACTCACCTAAATCGACTTAAATTAATTTAATTATTGTTTGCGTTAAAAGTCTCTACCTCATTAAATTATGACTTGTATATTTTACACTGTCGTTTAATGCTGTTACTACTTTATTATAATATTGGTTATTGAATTTTATTGAGGTTAGTCTATTAGCTATTGGCTGTTTTGGCTGTGAATTGAGGTTAAGGCATCACCACTCTTGGTGGTAGGCTCGGATGATGTTACGTGACGTTGTTAAGTATCCAAGGCACGAATTTGGAGATTCTGGTACAAACTCCGGGCAGATTGGCTTCCGCACAACCGATGCCCCAAGAGATGATGCCGGCCAGGAAGTAGCGGCCATCTTTACCGCGCACTTGCAGCGGACCACCGGAGTCTCCTTGACAAGAGTCTTGTCCGCCATTTTCGTGGCCAGCACAGAGGAAGATTTCCGGGATGAATTCATGACGCCCCGCACGAAGGAACATGCTTTTACAGCGATCGTTACTAACGATTGGAACTTGAACCTGAAATAATTTATTCAATTTATTATTAAAATTTAAACTATTAAACAGTATAAATAAAAGTTTCTACTCTTAATAGTAATTGTTAATATGTTACTTTATAAGTTAGAATTTTTGATTTCCATTGTTACTCATAATTTATACCTTTTAATACTATTATAATAAGTTTGCAATTTATAAGTTCAATTGCAGTTTGTATCAATCAAACAAAAATTAAATTAACATCTTATATATCAGAAAAAACTCTTATATTTCCTTACGAAATGCTAAAAAAATTAAATTATATCAAATAAAAAATTATATAACAAGAAACGTGAAAGATTGTTGTTTTTCAATTACGTCTGTTTTAAATTTTCTCTTTTATAGACTTTTCTATACCACCGTATTACAATATTTGTCTAAGAATAACTAGATAATTATATTTGCTTATAAATGGCGCTTCAATTAGATTTCTGAAATGGATGTTTTAGTAATTAACGGTAACAAGTTAAATCCATTGAACCAATATGTTATAATATTCAAATGTAATTTCAACCTATTGAGTAAAATAACAATATAAAATGTTACATCCAATAAAAGTTATAGTTTTTTACTATGTATGAAAAAGTAATAAAATCATCATTATCTTTTTCAATTAAACATCATATTAAAAATAAATGAAAATTCAGTTATTGTTCAATTAGACAACTTGTAGTTTTTGTTCTCTTGTAAGTTTCCTGCATTTAATTTTAATCAAATTAATTATATAATAGCGTTTAAATGACGTTTCTGAGATTTATATAAATTACCAACTTACTTCTTGTAAAACTGAAGGTAATGTCCCACCTTCACTCAACCGTCCCCATCCAGTAACAGTAGCATTCTCGCCAATCAACAAGTCATCCGAAGCTGGTAAACAAATCGGTCTAATATGATTGGCAAATTCAAGTGGTTTGTCCAATTGTACCAACGCCAAATCATATTCGTAGGTGAAGAAGTTGTATTTTGGGTGGACTACCTTCCTCGCCACTGATCTCTCAACATAAGGAAGTTCTTCTTGTACACTTGAAAAGTCGTATTCCCCAACTCTAATCCGGATTTGTGAGGTTAATAAGCTAAAAAAGCAAAAAGTAAAATTAAACATTTAATATTTTTAGCTTCCATATTATTACAATAGGCATTTAGATGATTTTAATGAAATAATGCAACATAGGTTGTGTAGAATTGAATATATGACAGAATTTTAATAGATAATTTCGGTGCAGACGCACAACAGCATGCTGGGTAGAAAAGTGGGCGAGGATAACAGGAACAAACGACGCAGTTAGATTTTCCGCAGCGTTCGCATTAAATTAAACTGCACGTTCTGCACAATTCGCACAATTTACCCGACGTCGCTGCTGCAAAGTGCAACAGCGAGTGTAATGTCGTTCGTTCGAGAGTTACAAGCATGTTTAGTGTCGTTTTTTTTTCGGTATCCTGCAACTACGTGGCAATACGGCATTTTAAGGGGCAAAGTTCCGGAAATGCGGCTACATTTTCCTAAAAGATATTACTTTTTGGTTGCTCATTAGGTATCTGAGTATCATACAAAAAATAAATTAAATAATGCAACAAAATTCAGCTAGTTGGTACACATTTAGAGTATGTTAAGAATCTAATTTGGTTGTTGACCGCCATCGACATTATTCTTGTTATAATGAAAAGTTGATTAGTTCAGCTCGTGAGCAATCATGAGGTAAAGATACACAAACCGTGACAATCGCATTAACATGATGAGTTAAAACTCCTGCTATGTTAAATAAAGCAAGTGATGCATAGTTAGTTCAATATGACGTGATCAGCAACACCCTAGTCATGTCCCGACTCACTCACGCACTCACTCAATTGCTTAACTGTTAGTCACTTTTCAAACATTAATAACAGGCAATTCAATAAAGATAAAGCAAGAATTTTTTCTACAATAACACCGGGATATGTGTACTATATAACAGTATAATAATATTTATAATGAATTATAATCTTGATTGTACTAACGCCAATTTGATTAACTTTAAAATAAAATTAAATATTTCTATATTGTAAGAAAAAATATAGCAACTATTGCTTTAATGCATATCTTATTGTTAGATTATCATTGGAAGAATAAATTACACTTGCAGTTTAAATAATTGCTTATATTATCAGGATTCTATTCAAGCATGTTGCTATAACTGTAGAAGGTAGCTTCAATTTTATGATTCGGTTGCATTAAACGAGGACATTTGCATCTATCGGGGTCGTTGCATATTATTTGCACACGTCGTGCATTTTCCGCCACGATTTTTCACTAGGCTGCATGCAACAGGACTCATAAAACCCATCCTACTCTTTTGTTTGCAATAGAAAAACGCAAAACGTGCTGTGACCACTAAACGATTCAAGCATTTATTCACCTCGCATCCACTCAGAAACCAAAAAGTATTCTAAAGAATATTTAGTAAAATGATCTACTTACTCATCCACACAATGTCCAGCGGTAGCAATCCAATTCTCGTTCAAGATGGCGCCACCACATCGATGAGTAGAAGAGAAACCGAAGAAGGACGTCCTGCGCACGGAAACCTGGAACAATATTTTATAAGTGTCTCATCCTTGAACGCACCGTAGTAAAACAGTGATGGGGAGTGACTGAGAAAACTGTGGCAACCGCAGATAATTGGAAAAGATTATTGAGTGACACAAAGGATGAGAGATTATGGTTTGGCGGGCAAAAGTTTACAGTCCACTCTCATAACACAATTCACTTCAACTTTTACTCTCTCTACCAGCAATCACTCGAAATTGATGAAGAAATTTTCTTGTTCACTTTGACCTCCAAAAAATAGAAAGATAGTTGCCCAAGAAACTTAATCGCATATTTTGTCAGGAAAGAAAAGTGAAGATACTTTTGTTACTTAAATTACAGAAACATCTAAATCTGTACAAATTAATCACAATTATCTTAGCACTAATGCTAAATATTAAGAGTTAAATTATCAAAGAATTAGTGTTAATTTGATTGCCTAGTTTAGCTGTAAATATTGATCATAAAATAACATGCAGTGTCCAACCATGCAAGAAATACATGTCTAATGAGTCAGACAAGAGCAGCAACGTTCTAGTCATGTCTTGACTCACTCACTCTACGCTCCCTATTAACTGCTGTGTTGCTCTCTTAACATAAACAGTATAAAAATTAAAAACAGGATAACTATTAAAGATAAAAACATTTTTTTTGTAGAACTTCTCTATGAAATATATACTGGATGAAAATAATCTAACACATAGTTTAAATATATTAATACTTTTAATCATAATTTTTGCTAATTTTATTCCAAATCCAAATAAATTTGTATATATTTCAAATGTACTAACAAAAGTTAATTTAAATATATTTATTGGTGTTTTCAAAATTAATATATGTGCCAAGCTCTCATGCTGAAAATTATATTTTCTATTACATTCCACGCCGGGAAAGAGTGTGGAAATAGATTAATGTCCTCGGAAAAATCGAAGCGTATGTAAATCGCAAAATAGAATTGCGCGCAAATCCAGTGTAGTAAAGGAGTGAGAGGACGCAGGACAACGAGTAATTTATGGCAATAAAAGGTCGATAAATCATTAATGCGAAATTGATTTCGACACAGTCGGCGCCAACGCACTCTCGACGCATAAATTTCCATTTCGGCATTCCAATTTCAATTTGGCTACTATAAAGCACAGAATTCGCTAAAATAGCTGATAATTAATTGTGATGAATTACAACAATAGTAGAAATGATAAATCATAAACTGAATACCACTAGAACAATTTTTAAAATAATTGAGTTGTTACTATAGGTAACTCATAATATAGCAAACCGTTTGATTTGTTTGTTTTTAATTTTGGAGAGATTTTGTTAAGAATTACTTACTTGCCATGGCCATCTACCAAAGAGAGCATTCTTTCCACCGACTATTCTTGTTTGTGGTTGTGGGAATAAAGGTGGTTGACCGCATCCTAAGCAACAAATATTTATTTTGTTTTTTATAGTTTGCAACAAACAATTGATTTAAATAATATTTTACCTGAGCTATCAGCACTTGCAGCTGATACTGTACTAAATGTACTCGTGTGTAACATTTCAGGTGCTAGTGAAATTGGATCTGAAGCTGGTAATGGTTTAGTAGTCCTACAATAAGAAGTCATATTTATACTTTAGCTGTAAAACTATAATTTAGGTGTTATACATAGGCCTTGGTGTTGTTGTGGTTGTTGTCGTCGTTGTCGTAGTTGTTGTTGTAGTTGTAGAAGTCGTCGTAGTCGTCTTGGTATATTTACTTCCTCCCTTTTGCACTGTAGTGATGACAATCGGTTTTTTAGTTGGTTGCTTCGGCTTGAAACTTGTCGGTTTATGACTTGGTTTTGCCTTCGGCTTCGTAACAAAACTAGGTTCTGTTGTAGCATGCCATCCTACTGAAGCAGGCTTGCTAACTCCACTTCCGCTGATGGAATTCAGACTTTCAGTTGTCTGCTGCCATGTGTGCTTCGTTGTGGATGATGCAGGTTTAGAACTGCTCCATTGGTGTGGTTTTGTGTAATGCCCGATATTTATAGTATTTGCCTGTGCTAGACCGCTATCTTGGGACTGGGTGTGTCTTTGCGGTGGAGGAGGAGCAGTTGCTATTGAAGGGCGAGGACGCGGACGCGGACGACTAGTGGACGAGGGCCGCTTGTGGGCTTGACTAGGTGGTGTGTATAAGATCTGGGGGCGTGGATAGGTGTTAGGAGAAGTGTATGTAGAAGATTGACCACTGGTAGAAGGAAGAGAGTTGGTGGACGAATTGTGAGCGCAACAGGAGCCAAACATAAAGGAGTCGACGCACATGCCAATGTGGTAGCCTTCAGATTTGATGCATTCGTAAACGAACATGCAGGTGCCCTCAACGCCATCTACGAAGCACGGTTTTGGTGAAATTTGATAGCCTTGCCCTCGTTGTACGGCTCCACTGGAAGGGGATGGCCATAATGTGTAGAGAAAGAGTGGGAGGAGGACTAAGTGGAGCATGCTGAAACCTAAAAAAAAGAAAATTTTGATATTAATTTTAATTAATAAATAACTAATTACAAAGAATTTTTTAAGGAATTGTCATTATCTTTATTACTTATCTAACTAAGATGAACAGTCTAATACCGACTGTTAATATTAGGTAAATAAATATTGAAAATAAAGACAATTATTTAAAACAGAATGTTCAACACTATAGTATTAGACTATTTTCTAAAATTAAAAAAAAATAATTGTTTTAATGTGCATATAAACAAAGTATTTTTCATTCTACACATGTGTGATAGTTTGAATATTCAATACGGCAATAAATAATAGTGATAGAAAAAAATTATTTTGCAAAAAATAAAAGGAATTTATTTGCTGTTTATCAATGTAGAATGCATTTTAAGTCATTAATATGCGTGAGGTAATTTTAAGAGCCAATATACAAATAAGTAACAAAAATACACCGAAAAATTTTTCTGAACAACGTATGCATAGATTTGAATTGACTTTTAATTGTACTTTATTTTATTGTCAGAAATTTTTGAGATATTCACAAAATAGGAATTTAGGTTTTAATAAAGATTCATGTTGAAATAATTATGTTTCCTACTGTTTTATAATTACTTATGCTTGTATTATGTAAAACATATAAATATATCTGACAATTTTACCATGTAACTATTTTTTTCTACAACTGAAATTATTTTGTTTGTATAAACATTTAAAAATATAACAAAACTCTCTTATTCTCACAGTTTTATTCCGCACTCAACAAATACTTAACATTGCAACGAAAAAAATCCTATTACATATAATCAGATTCTTCACAATTTAATCCACTCTGCGGTAATATATAATTTGTCAACTTTGGTAACAAATTACACCAGTTGCGAGCAAGTTAATCGGTAACATAATCAGGCGCCTCGCTTGAAAAGCATCAAAAAAATGTAGGCAACATAGCCTCTCCCCCGAGGCGCTCATTAACCGCCGCACGCAAATTGGAATTAAAATCGCAATTAGCGTCCGCCGGCCGATTCGGATCTACAAAATCGGAACGGCTAAACACATCAATTACGGTTGCGCCGATTCAATTCGGAGACCATCAGGGTCGGCCGCGCTAATTATATCATTTGACTAATTGTAACAGTGGAAGAAATCTGAAATTAACAGTAATAGCGGCGAGTAGAGAGGAAATACACGATGTTGTTATGTTGTAAGCTACAATTGCGGTAGGGAAGTGATTTTGGTTCCGGAAGTAATTAGTTGTAATTACGGATCAGTGATATATTTAGAAGAAATGCTTATCACTTAAGAATGTAACTGAGTTTAGTGCGTTTATTTGTACTTGATTAATTAGGGTTAAAATTATTATACTTTAATCACTAAAAAGTCTATAAAACAATATGATTTAGAATTATTCTAAATTGTAATTGATTAGTTAATATAGCAACAATATATTTTCATTCTAACATCTTCCCTCCGAAGTTTCTTTAATGAATAATACCTTCAATCCTTTCATTTCTTGATATTTAAATTTAATTTTTTGTTTTCATATTTCAATTTATTAGTTTTATACATTCTTAAAAATTATAATTAATATTTTATAACATACAAAATAAGAGGGATTAAGTAACAATCTAATATTTTTTAACGTGCTTATATAAAATTCTTTATTTGAAAGATACAGCTGTTTTAAGCATAAAGAACATAAAAAAATTTAGAATTGCCCAAAACTTTACAATTACAAAGTATAACATTTACTAATATTCACTTCTTATAACGTTTTCGACTTGTTGCCGTAATTTTTGATTGTTTCTGATTTATATAGTTTTTGAATTAATCACATTGTTGCTGATTTTTGCGTGATTAGGAATGCAGTAGTGTTAAAAGTTTTTTTTTTCTTGTATTTGATGTTTGCAATGATTCTATAAAGTTTATATTTAGTATATATAAATACTTTTAATTAAATGAATCCCATTTTGAGCAGATTTTGGGACAAAAAACAAATTTGAATGCAACAATACCAATTCAAACACTGTATAAATCAGAAACAATCATAATTCGCTCTTATACTAAAGAAGGGAACATGCCAAAAACGTTTTACCAAGAGAATATTAGTAAGCGTTTAAGTAAAATTTTATTAACATAATAAACC